>JABUQX010030605.1:35000-54772 GCA_015478945.1 Trachelipus rathkii
TTTTGCATAGCGTCCAACTATGGCTGGCCGTCTTATAAGTAATATATATATATATATATATATATATATATATATATATATATATATATATATATATATATATATATATATATTATATATATATATATATATATATATATATATATATATATATATATATATATATATATAACCTTCTATATATATATATATATGCTGGGCAATATTCATTACAGGTCTATTGGGGGACCCATTAATAGTACATTTGAAACAATGAATACCTAATAACATAAATGAAATAATATATAATATATATATACTATATATGTATAATATAAAAAAATATGTAACTTAATATGTATATATATATATATGTATAATAACTAAATATATATATATAATGTATGTATATGTATATATGTATATATATGTATGTATATATATAATAACCAACCTGTACATATATAGTAGTATGTAATATATTTTGTACATGCTACAAATATTTGGTCTATATATGATTGCGTAACCTTGTAGCCAACCAGCCAATAATAACCTTTCAATAATAATATAATATATAATATAGTAATAATATATATAACTGCTGTAATATATATATATATATAACCAACCTAATTAACAAAGCCTGAACTGGTACACCACGGCTCACCGGCGGAGCCCTAATCTAGGAGGGTATGTACTCAATTAAAAGATCTGAGCAAGACGAAGCCAAGCCCAAAAGGAAAGAAATAAATGAATCTCCCACCCCACCAGTTGCGAACCTGGGACCCTCGCTTTGTTGGCAGTGCTCTACCACTGAGCTACCGGGCACTTTATATAAATAAATATAAAATACATAAAAAGAATATATATATATATATGCTATATATATATATATATATATATATATATATATATATATATATATATATATATATATATATATATACTACTACTCGTCAAAATTAAATTTCAGTTAGGTAATTCATATTTCTTCGAGAACTAGACGTATTATTATTATTATTATTATTATTATTATTATTATTATTATTATTATTATTATTATTATTATTATTATTATTATTATTCTATTATTGTGTTATTATGTGTGTGTGTGTGTGTACAGCCATATTATGCAGCCACTTATATAACCTTATATATATGTATAACCTTATATATATATATATATATATATATATATATATATATATATATATACTCTTTCTGCTCTTTCTCTATACTCTAATATACTATATATATATATATATATATATATATAATCATTGAGTTTGCGCATAATGTCACGTGATTTAAAATTAAGTCAACGATTGGGTGGCTTGCAAACTCATTCACCTCAAAACTTGCCAAATGTTGCAATAAATTGCTAATATTTTTAATACTATTTTTTCTAATTTTTTAATTAGTAATATGTGATTAAAAACATTTTGTTGTATATTTTAATTTTAGAATTATTTCTTGATTAAATTTTATGATTTCTGTTGAAAATTTGAACAATAATAGTATTTTACATTTTTATACTCTTTTATTCAATTATGTGCAGTCAAACACCTTGTATGTGAGAGAGTGGAATGAGGTTCGTGAAATAGCAGCAAGGTGAAACCGTCTGTTTTGTTTTCGTAAGTTAGAATATTTATTGTAGATTTTGAAATATTATCAATTGACATATTTTAATCTCCTATGTAACTTATTATCTTTAGATAACTTACTATTAATAGAATAATAACCAGCTGAGTATCTTTGTTCTTTGTTTTCATCTGCATGGCTGAACTTGGCTGGGTTGGCTTTTAAATTGGCTGACAGGGACACCATTTAGTTTTTATTTTTTGTCCTAAAGAATGTTGTTAAAACATTTGTGTATAATTGTAGTAAGTATAATATTACTTTAAAATAACCCTTATTAGTAGGATATAGTAGATTTTGAAAATGTCCACTTAAAACTGATAAATATTTCGTTTTCAAAGCAATTATTGGCGCTATATTTTGCTTAACGATATTACACCATATATATATATATATATATATATATATCCTTATATATATATATATATACTATATATATATATATATATATATATATATATTATATATATATATATATATATATATATATATATATATATATATATATATATATATATATATATATATATATATGATATAACTAACACCTAAATTTTTATGCTGTTACCTTAGGGTAATTTCATCTTTCCTGCATATCATGCCTGAAGAAATGTACAATTTAAGACACATTTAAAAATACAAACTGGATAGAGCTAGGACATTTAGATTGCGATTGATAAATGAAAATAATGTTGAAGAAGTCAATTAGGCCAGAATTGATTGAATGAATGAGCATTATTCATGTGAATAGGTTAGACAGACAAAGTCAAAATGAAGTGTCACTTTCAAGTTGAGAGAGATTGAAACAGTGCTACTGATATATATATATATATATATATATATATATATATATATATATAACTATACTATATATATATATATATATATATATATATATATATATATATATATATATATATCAATGTATTGTTTCTAATCTTCCACATTGGAACTTCACTTCATTTGAATATATATATATATATATATATATATATATATAACATATATATATATATATATATATATATATATATATAACTGCCTTCACTATATATATATATATATATATATATATATATATATATAACTTTACCTTCTCGGCCCTGACCAACCTCATCAGAGTGGTCACACCTCATTAAGGTAATCCACCGCCTCCTCCACAGATTACTTAAGGCTATGATTTCTCCGGTGGTTCTGGGGTGATAGAGGGACAGATTAGGAGGAAGTGATACACAGTTTCGTGGGCCTGGTTTGCATTCATTTTATGCAGATATTTGAGGTAGTTTGGTTAATGTTGAATCTATTTTTTTGTGGTATTGCAAGTTTGGGTAGTGCCTGCATCTTAATTTGGCTAAAGATGACTGGGTTATTATTATTATTAGAGAGTTAAATTTGGGTACTATTTCTGATGGGTGATCATTTAGTATATTGTTTAGTTATCGATTTCTTGAATATTATTCTGTTAGGTGAGTGTGTATTTGTTTGGTGTATGAGGTGTTGTTTTGTGTTGATTGAATGTTTCTTAGGATTTGTTTGTATAATAAGGCTAGGGAAGATGGAGATTATTTTAGTCTGTAGTGAGTGGGGTGTTGTGGTGCTTGTGTTTTAGCTTGAAATTGGGTGCCTTTCATTTCTAGGTATTTGTGTATAGGTAGTATCTTTGTTTCATTGTGTAAGTATTTTTGAGGTGTTGTAAGTGTATATCCTGTTATAATTCTTAGTTCCTTGTTTTGTGTTGCTTGGAGTTTTCTTATATTTCCCTTGGTTAATAGTGGATGCCATACTGGTAAAGCGTAGCTCAGTGATGGGTGGATAAATTGATAATATATAGTGATGAATATCTGTTTGTTATTTTTGATGTCAGTGCCTGGTATTTTTCTTAGAATGTTTAATTTCCTGTTTGCTGATGTTGTAATGTTTTCTATGTATTTTGTGAAAGTTAAGTGTGTGTGCAGTGTTACTCCTAATATTTTGGGTGTTTTGTTTAATGGGATAGCGATGTTATTTATGAAGATTTGGGTGTTGGTAGTTCCGAGTTAGCAATCTATTGTGATTAGTGTGATAGAGGACCTGTTTGGTGAAGCAGACATTCTATTGTCCATTAACCAGGTTTGTATTTGGTTGATGTATTGTTGTGTTTATCTGGTGTGGTAGCTATGGTAATGTCATCAGTGTAAGTTATGATTATATGGTCCGTTTGTGGTTGTGGAATATCTGGTGTGAATAGGTTGAAAAATGTAGTGGATAGTACTGCTCTTTGGGGTACACTGTTTTTAATGTTTACTGTGCATGATTTATTGTTATTGATCTGTATTTGAGCTGTTCTTCCTGATAGGAAGTTTGATGACCATTCCTTTAAATTAGTGGGATGCTTGATTGAGTTATTATTTTGTGCATTAGATTGTGTCTGGGGACTATGTCAAAAGCCTTGTTTGTCAAATGCTATGAGTAGAGTTTTATGTGAGTCTAAGATTTAAGCCATCTACTATTAGTTGGTTGTATAATGTTTGTGAGAGCTGTTGAGGTTGAGTGGTTTTGTTGGAAGTCATGTTGGAACTTCTGTTTGGGGAATGGGGATGTGTGGTTCTATTCTATTCAGTATGAGCTTTTCTAGGAGTTTACACAGAGTAGATAGTATGGAAATTGGGTGATAGGAAGAGGGGTTTGAAGGATCTTTTCCTGATTTTAACTTTGGGATGATAATCGTTCTCTTCCAGAGGAAGGGAATGTGTTTTAGTTTGATGGAATTGTTGTATGTGTGTTAAATGAGTTAGTGCAATATTTCCTAAGTGTTTAATGTGGATGTTTGAAATGTTATCAGGACTGGTTGCTGGTGAGTTTTTGAGGTTCTTTATGATGTTTTTAAAACCAATTGGTGTTATTTCTATTGATTGGTCATGGTTGCTTTTTATTTTCTTAAGGGATCTGATTATTTTCTTATTTTGTAGGTGGGTGGGTTTATGACTTTGTTTTGCAAAATGAGTTGCGAGGGTGTTAGTATGTTGTTTGTTGGGATTTGTGTTAGATTTGTGTGTGGGAGTTGTGTTGTTTTTTGAGTTGTTTAATGTTTTAAGTTACACATTCTATTGTTTGTGTTTTGTAGGTTTTTTGTTAGATGGGTTTGAAAATTATTTAAAGTGTTTGTTTTGGTTAGGTTTGTAATTTGTGTTTAAATTATTGATTTGTTTTAATTTGTTGAATTTACTGTGTTGATTTTTTGAGTAGATTTCGTTGTTTGATCAAGTTTGAGATTTCAGGTGTAAGGTTGGGGTTATATTTTTTGAGATATCCCCAAGGTATATAGGTATAGGTTTGCTGCTTTTTGAACTGTTAAAGTGTAGTTTTGGATAGCTGTGTTTAGTGTTTTATTTGAGATTGTTATGGATTGAGTATTATTTTCTATGTATTCTGAGAATTTTGTCCAATATGCTTTTTTGTAATTTGTGAAAGTTTTCCTATAAGTGTGGTTGTGTTGGTTGATAATTTGGTATTTTATGATTATGGGGAGGTAGTCACAGGTTAGGTCAGTTTGTATTGACCATTTGAATTTAGTGTGGAGATTAGGGAGCATAATGTTAGGTCTGGGGATGTATTTGATTGGTTTGTTTATGGAGGAATTCTAGTGTGAAAGTTTTTTTGTTGTTTAGGATGTTTAGGTGATCTAGATGTTATTAAATGAATCCCTCTTTGGTCTGCGCTTTGGTCTTTATATCATGTTGGGTGATGTGCATTGCAATCACCTATTATGAGGTTTGAGATTGGGAGTGAGATTTGGGGTGTAGTTTTTTGGGTAGTGTGGTGAGATGGGATGTAAAGGTTTATTATGTTATGACTTTTTGTTGATCATTATATTGGAAGATTGAATTTTGGAGGGATTGTCATTTAGTAATTTTGTTGAGTGTGGTGGTGTTTGTGTATGATAGTGAGTTATGTATGATGGTTAATGCATATGCAAAATCTGCACCCCACTCACAATAACCTACTGTTCAAAGTTGAACAACCAAATTCATAATATGTAAACATATTACAAATAAACATAAATGGATTACATAATAAAAACAGAAATAGAAATCTTTTAAAACAATACAATATCCACATAGCACTAATTCAAGAAGCAGACCTCCCGGGAAACCACCCAGAACCCAAATTTTATATATATATATATATATATATATATATATATATATATATATATATATATATATATATATATATATATATATATATATATATATACTCTGCTATATATCTTCTTCTTCTTCACCTTCCTCTTTGCCCCAAGATTGGGGTAAGGTGCTGTACAAGCATGGGAAAAGCAGTGGGAGAACATGACAAACGTCAGTAGTACCACGCCCCTCTGTACCATTAGTGAGCTCGTCACAGACGGAAAATCCACCCTAAGAGCATCATGGGACATGGCCGGACCCTCACTATAGTAAATCGTCAATGTAAGGAGTTCATCCCTAGCCCAGGTGGGCCACAACCATCACCCCATACAAAACCCGCCATTCTCTCCTATCATGCACCTTTGTACTCTCGCCTCTACTTAAACTCACATTTCTCTCCCTTCCAGACATTAGTTTCACCGGCTCAATCCGCTTGGTCTCCCGGCGGTTCTGCCACACTCACCGCCATACATCCGCTTAACCAACGCATCATCATCCATTCTTTCCATACCTTCCATTCCTCCATTCCACCCTGCTCTCTCTCTCTTTATATATATATATATATTATTACTATATATATATACCCTCTCTATATATATATATATATATATATATATATATATATATATATATATATATATATATATATATATATATATATATATATATATATATATATATATATATATATATATATATATTTACCGGTATATCCCTACTCCCCTCTTATGAGAGGTAGGTGACCTTGAGATACCTCGCACCATTGCAGGTTGGGCCCAGAGATCTATTAGCTTAAGTATTCTGAAGTTATGTCTGATGTTCACACAACAACATTACCTTACATTACATTACATGGAGACACAACAACATTACCTGAGTTTGACAGTCCAAAGTTTGATCTGTGTTCAAAATTTTAGATAGATGTCCTTGGATTAAGTATTTAGATTGCTTGCTTTGGGTTAATTAGGTGTGAATGTGTTTATTGATGAGGGGCATCTGGCAATGGGGGTGGAAGTATTATATATACCAGAATAGTACATTTCTGTTTTAACTTTCATCTCCCTAGGTTTAGGGAGTGATCTATTGAGATTGAGAGTGATATACTGTAAAGTTGACAGCCTATCATTCCAATATGTGCCTTTATAGGAAGGAATTTTGTTTCAGTCAGGAGATAGTGTATAGGTCTGGTGAGAAGGCAGCCAGTTATTATCTTGAGGGCCTTATTCTGAATGATTTCTAATTTTTGAGTGTTAGCTTTTAATATTGTGGGGACCCAGGTGGATGATGTGTAGTTTGGAAAAGGGCAAATATATTGTCTATATACTATTGTGTTGGTCTCTTTGTGTTGGCCAAAGTTTGTTCCCATTAATTCTTTTCATGCTTGTTTTTAATTTGTGTGGCTCTAGATGTAATAATGTTGATGTGGGGTTAAATATCAGACCAAGCCTGTGCATAACAGAACAGTTTTGAGCTGTGATTGTAAGGTTGTCTGTATAGCTATTAATTTTTGTAGATGGAGATGTGGGGTTCAGTAGATCATGCATGAATAGATTAAAAAGTGTTGGTGAGAGGATATAGAAGTCCTTGTATGGCAGGATATGAAATTTGCTATTATTTTTCTGTCTTTGGTGGTCAAATTTGTGTTTAGAACTTTGTCTATTAAAATGTGTCAGGGATTATGTCACATGCCTTGTTAATGTCTATTGCTACCAGGAGGGTGCACAATTGGGGGGGGGGGGAGATTGGTTAATACCTGTAAGGATGTGTTGTGTTAAATTGGTTAGGAAGTGGTAGTGGAGTGTTTTTGTCAAAATCCATGTTGTGAGTTTGATAAAGGAATGAAGGGAGGTAGCTATTCTATCCAGGATTAGCTTTTATAATACTTTAGATATTGTGGAAAGAAGTGAAATAAGTCTATATGAAGCAGGGTTATTAGAAGGTTTATTTTGTTTTAGTATAAGAATTATCTGAGCGTATTTCCCCAGTGGTTGGCGAGCGTTAGTATTCCAAACAATGTTTTAATATTTGAGTTAGGGCTGCAGCTGCTTTGATATGTAAGTGTTTGAGATAGATATTGGATATTTGGTCTGGTCCCACTGCTTGTGAGTTTTATAGGTTTTTGATAGTGATTACTACTACAGAAGTGAATGGGTTTTAATTTTTTAAGTTTGTTTTTATATTGGTGAAGATTATAAATTTATGGATAATTTTTGATAGTTTACCAATAATAGTGTATTGTTTTTTTTTAGACTGGGGATTTTATTGTTTTGCTTGCATATAGTTTCCTGTTTTGGAGATGGTTGAGTGTGTGATGTATGGATTTTTTTATTGTGTGAAATGTTCTTGTTATGCCAGTCTTATAATTTAATGTTTGGATATATTGTTGCTAGTTCTCTCTCATTTGAGTTGATTAAGGTATTTATTCTATTGTTAATGTCTGTAATTTTGGTTTATTTGGTCAAGATTTGGTTGTCTTTTTTCTTAGGAAATTTCTTTGTTTTATTAGGGTGTGTATTTCGGGTGAGAAGTTGGGGTTAAATTTTTTTTGGTAGCCATGAGGGATGTTTTTTTTGGAAGCTTTTAGAATTATTTTATTAAATTTTCGTATTGCTTTGTTGAGAGAGAGGAAGTGAATTGTTTGAAAAGACTCGAGATCTACTTCTATGCTGCCATTGTAAGCTTGCCAGTTCAGTTTGCTTTCTTGTTATTGATGTTTTCTGGTAAGATGTGTGAGATGGATGATTATGTTGAATTGTGATTAGAATTGGGATGTGATCTAAGGAGAGGGGATGAAAAGTTTGCCATGTTGGGGTAACTTGAATTATATGGGAGCAAAAGATGATATATGGGGAAGTAAGAGTCTGGTTATGTTGTAGGGGTCTTCGTGTTGGTTGGTTTCTGTTGTTAAGGATGCTGAGTTAGTGTAAATTGTTTATTAGTGTGCCACCTCTTTGTGTTTGTGTGTGGGTTCTAAGCCAAGTGGGATGATTTGCATTGAAGTCCCCCTGTCAATATCAAGTTATTATATTGTTTTAAGGGAGATAGGTCTTTGACATAATCTCGTAGACAATATTCAAAAGGGGGGTTTTATGCATTTTTATCTATCTTGTATTTCTATTAATTGCGTAAGATGACTCAATTACATGGAGTACCTGTTATATCTATACCAGTAGGACCATTGTTTGACTATCTGCGACTACTTGTGGTTCCATTTCAGAATTCATAGATGACTTTCAGAATTTGATATTTTATTGTATGAGCGTATTGAGTGTTTGGGTTGGTTTTTGTTTTGTCTTAGAATTGTGCAGTTAGGGATTTCAGAGAGGTGAGTGTCATGTTTGAGATTGTGATTTCTTATCATATATAATATATATATGATAGTACTAACTACCTATATTATATATATATATATAAGCTGCTATATATAGACTACTTTATCATATATATATATATCATTACTGATATTTTTAATTGAACTTGATATCATATATATATTAAATATATATCATATATCTACTTACTCTATATCAATATCAGTATATATATAACACTATAATATATATATAATAATATATATATATCTATATATATATATATTATATATAATATAATTATATATTTATATATATATATATATAGTTTTATAATCATATATATTGATAGACGCAACGCTTGAATTTTTGCACTTAGGCCAGTTGCAGTTTTTTTGCATTAAGTTTTCAGACACTCGTGATTCGGTTTATTTTGCAGTTCCTTAAATTTTGTAACCAATCGGCAGGCGTTGTGACAGATTGTGCAATAACAAACTTTTACCCATGCTTTTTTTACACTACTTAGTGTACTTATTATTATTTTATTATTATCTATTCTCTACAACTTATTAGCTATACTTATTCATTTATACTCCATCTATTGCACATATATGATTCATCATATATACAGCCTTTGCACAAAAATCTACAAAATCTATTTCTTACCGGTTTGGTCATAATGTCAATTTAGCCTCAGTATGTCAGCAAGAGTTCCAGGCGGTGGTGACTGAGGACTTACATGCACATACTGTACGACTTATCATCCAGTTATTCCCCCATTCCAGTCTGACGACTGTGCTAGTGACAACTCTTAGCAAGCTTACTCCATCCTAAGCGAGTGCATCTATTAGTTATTCAGCGTATCTTGCAATACTATGACTTCATCTTAGAAAGCTTCAATCAGTCTAGATTTAAGGAATAACCAATTTTCTGCCATTTTTCTCCCTGTTGATCGCATCCTTTCTCATCATAATTAATCTAGCACGCTTGACAAGTCTGTTTTCGGGCTGGTATACTACTAGATAGGGCATGACATCAGTCTGTCAGGCCCATCACTGACACCTCGTACAGAGACTCCTTTGGAAAGTTTATGTTCGTTCCCGACACTTCATCCGCTTACCACACCACAATTAAGGAATCACAATCTTTCCGAGATTCGATCCTTTTTATTCTTACTCTACTACAATTCAGATTTTTTGCTATTTCATCAACACAAAACTTTCTTTACGATTCTATTGTCTGTATCATCATCAACTACTTGATGTTAAATGAATAGCATCATGGTTTCAAACACAGTTTTTGGCTTGTATGTGTGACTACGGTTGCTTTATTATTCCTGGCAGTACTTACAATACATCTGTTTAGAATACGGATCCAATTAATACGATACATATCTTTTCCGATAATCTGAAGAAAGTCCTCTAGGTTTGCTTATCATATTCTTCCTGACCACTCATTCTTCAAAAAACATAAAGTTGTAAAAAATTTCCCTTTATACCCGCCAGGCGAAGCCATCTTGAGATACATCGTCGATGGAATACAAGAAGAAATGTTATTTCCCATATTATCAAATCTTGTTCGAGTTTAACTCCTCGAATTTATCTGGTTTGCACAGCCTTGATTTCAATTCCCTCTTCAACCTCGAATTCTGAGGTCTGGTGAAGAGTTTTTAAGACACAATAAAAGGAATTACTTGTGATCATATGAGAGATTTAATGAAAGGCTTAACCATTTTTAGTAATGCTCTTCAAAATATCTCGAATAGGGAAGTACATTGTTAGTTAATATAGAAATCAGAACTAGTAACGGTTGTCTTATCTCTTAGAAATGTATTTTGAGGAGTAAAGACAAAACGAATACTTAGTTTTTCAGTATGGAAAGAGAAGATGGAGGGAGGAGAGAGAGAGAGAGAAGAGAAGAGAGAGAGACGGAACGAGAGCAGAGAGAGAGAGAGAGCAGAGGAGAGAGAGAGAGAGAGAGAATGGCATTAGACTAACTAGAAGTACAGCACGACAAATATACTGTAATTTGAGAGGAGCCAGAGAGAGAGAGAGAGAGCGAGCAGAGAGAGAGAGAGAGAGAGAGAGAGAGAAGGAAGCAGAGAGAGAGAGAGAGACCAAGCATGATAGGAGAGAGAGAGAGAGACGAGAGAAGAGACTGAGTATAGAGAGAGACCGAGACGCGACGTAGAGAGAAGCAGCGATAGCAGAGGATCACGAGAGAGAAGAGCAGGAGAGAGAAGAGAGACGAGAGAGAGAGAAGAGAGGAGAGAGAGAGTGAGAGAGACGCACCAACAGAGTAAACAGGCTTACACCATCAGACAGACCGGATAGAACACATTGGATACATCACGAAGAAGCACACTTAATCAGCTCACCAGCATTACAGAGACAGCTAGATGACACTCACCTAGTAAGAGACAACTGATGGAAGCAGAGAAAGAGAGAACGTTACGGAGGAGACTTGTATAACAGCAACCACAACATAGAGAATGCACAAGCAAGAGAGAGTAAGAGAGGAGAGAGAGAGAGAGAGGAGAGGAGGAGAGGAAGAGAGTAGAGAGAGAGAGAGTTCAACGAGAGAGAGTGTAGAGAGAGATGAGAGAGAGAGGAGAGAGAGAGCAGAAGGACAGAGAGGAGCAGAGAGACCGAAGATCTTATTGCCCACTCACGGAGACTGTTGAATGCCCTACGAACTGCTGAGAGAGAGAGAGAGAAGAGAGAGAGAGAGATGAGAGGAGCAGAGAGAGAGAGAGAGAGAGAGAGAGAGCAGAAGAGAGAGAGAGGAGAGAGAGAGAGAGAGAGAGGGAGACAGAGGAACGAGTGTTGAGGAATGTCTCAGAACGTATTAAGAGATGACTTAGCTTTATGACTTAGTCTTTGATGGCTCAAGGGAATGTATGCAACAGCATTTGATGGCGATGACAGACCTGTTTGTCAGGTCTCAAGGAGGTCAGACACTTTGGATGGGTATATAGAAGGTAGATCGAGATGAGAGGTCTTTGATGAACTAGTCTAGGAACTTATGGATGACGTGTGCACTTGAACAGGAAGAAGCGCCTTATTGTGGGTATCAATGAGAGACAGAGAGAGAGAGAGGACGCAGAGAGAGAGAGGAGAGTGACGAGAGGGGGAGTCGAGAAGACAAGAATGAAGAGCAGAGAGAGAGAGGAGGAGAGAAGGAGAGAGAGAGGAGAGAGAGGAGAGAGATGAGAAGAGAGCCAGGTAGAACTGGAGATATGACAGACCGTAACCGCAGGAGAGAGAAGAGAGAGAGAGAGAGAGAGAGAAGAGAGATGAGTAGAGAGAGAGAGAGAGAAAAGAGAAGGAGAGGAGAGAGAGAGAGAGAGAGAGAGGAGAGAGAGAGACGAGAGAGAGAGAGACGATAGAGAGAGAGAAGCAGAGCAGAGAGAGAGAGGAGAGAGAGGAAGAGAGAGACGGAGAGAGAGAGAGAGAGGAGAGAGCGAGAGAGAGGGTAATAAGAAGACGGAGAGAGAGAGAGGAGAAGTAGAAGAGAAGAGAGAGTGGAGAGAGAAAGAGGGAAGAGAGAGAGAAGAGAGAAGAGAGATGAGAGAAGAGTAGAGAGAGTGAGAGATTTTTAAAAAAGAAAACCTTCATTGACAGAACCTGCGTTCGCAAGTTGTCGGACAGACCATGACACACCCCGGCCTCGCCGGCTTCTTCGGGTGAAGTTGCGGTTGGTGTAGACCATGGACAAACCGTGGTTGCAGGTTGCGGTTGTTCAACACATGTGTGATTGCAGTTATTTGAATCCCACTAATGATATATATATATTAATATATTATATATTATATATTATTATATATATATATATATATTATATATATCTATATATATATATATCATATATATTACCCCCCTGGTCGCTTAGGCCCCATCCACGACCGTTCTCATCTTGGTATTAGTATATACACTCCTCTGTCCCCATATCCAAAAAAGTAAGGTTTCTTTAGATATTCCATGACGACTGCAGTAAGTCGTAGCTCCGCTTCGTGATGTATATTGAGTGGGTAGCGAATATACCTTTGCTACATATCCATATCAGCTTTTGATCGAATTAGAGTATTAGAGAATTAGAGTAAACCTTGAATGTTCTGAACCAATTACGTTTTTGCAAACAATATATCATTTTTGTGTATTTGTTTTATTTTCCATACATAGTTTTTTTGCGATGCAGCGGTAAATATTGAACAGCACGCGTTGCTTAAATCAATTCTGCTGTGAAGACAACAAATCTGCGTACTTGAGCACATTTGCTTCTTTAAATCGAAGCTGTATGCGATCATCCCACTCTAGTCGAGAACTAATAGTTTTTAAGTGGTCTACACTGCTTTCAAAGAAAGGGCCGGAAAATGTTGAGGATGACTTTCGTTTTTGTGAAACCAATCCTTGTTCAACAACGATGAAATGTTGGGAATGCTGTGTTGACGCTGTAGTGTAGAAGAAAGACCTCCGGTTCATGCTCCGACGTGATTGAACCAGAAGAAATCTGGTTTGTGGATCAAATGTGCCAGTTCAGGTAGAGAATTTTTATTGCGACCCGCCGTATTTGGTCTGGGGGACGTGGTTGCACAGACTGCATTCAATTTTCCCAGACTTATCATTGAGAACGCGCAGTGTGACGAATGCCGAGTAAATTAATATATTGTGGTCGTGTTTGCAAAACTAAGGCACGTTGGCCCAGAAAGACTTGCTGTGGAGCAGGAAGCGAACAGGGTCCAAATTTGTCAGAGATTCTTACTTGAAAAGACTCAAAATAGACTCACATTAGTTTTTTGGATAACAGTTTTTTACACAGGAACGATGTGAATTCATCTCGTCTTGATCGGCCGTGGGCTTTTGAAGTAATGAGATCATCCTGAAAAACCAAAATGGAAAGTGTAGGAAATGGCAAACACTCGTCCGGTTTGTTTACCTTAGATTCTTTGTAAAAAGACGGTGATCTCAATAACAATTCCCTCCTCTTGTCACACTGTCCTGAAGGTAAAAGCACATATGGAGACCAAGTCCAAAGGCTATGAAACAACTGATTATCTTAACTTTGTTTTTTGTCAAATCCATGGTATTGCGCGCAAGGATTTGTAACACTTTTTCAGGACAGCGGATGGCAAAAGTTGTTAATATTCACGCGTAATCTTTATACAAAAAGATAAATAACTACGGAACAACAATTATTTTGAAAACGTACATGTCAGCGAAATCAAGATCAGACATTGCATGACTAATGGGTGCTACAGTGGCAAGATATATCACCGCCATCTTTAGCCTTGGCAAATCACACTTTCGCGCCGCTCAATAGTGCTTGTACCGTTTGCTAGAATTCGTATGATTAGGTTCATAGGATGAAATGAAAAATTATTCAATATTGTGTTCCAATCTTCTGACTCCACATCCCTTCCACAGCATTCGCCATCTCGAGGATGTTGGTAAGGCTCAATGTGCGATTACATTAACCCTCAAAAGCCCATGATTCTCGCCTGTTAAAGGTAACTTTGATCTCTCTCCACCAAAAGATAATGAAAAATTCTTGGAATGAAAGTTTTTGAGTTCATTAAGGGTCAGTTCACCATATATTTGCGGATGTGACAAATATTTCGAAGCATGGACACACACAAAATACTCGTGTTAACCAACCATGAAACAGTATTATCACAATACTCCAGGATAATTGACTTCCCAGTTTACTGCTTCACCACAGACATAAGGAAACGTATCGTTGGAAGTCAAATTATCCGGGCCATTTAAGTGAAGCTTGCCGTGTGACACCTCAACACAATTATGGTTTTAGCTAAAAATCTGTTGCCCAACGGATTCAGATGAAAATAACTTTGTGCTTAAATTGAATATGACATGGTCACGCTTTTACCAAATCCACCGATATTTATACTCATATTCAAATTCACTCGACATTAGAAACCGGAGTCATCTCGTACCCCAATTACAAGGCTGCTAAAACAAGTTTTTCCCATCATTTTCCATTGGGAGTTTGAATTGTGGTTGAACAAAGACAATTGGTCTAACAAAAAACGAAAGTCATCTTCTACGAGGAGAAATTTTTTCTATCGGTAGGTACTGACTCATCTTTGAACAAGGTACATTTAGCTTGTACTCAGAACTATAAAAACCTTATAAGTATCTCATTTAGGAATAGAGTGGTATAATATTATCCTATACTAGCTAATTATATTAAATAGATAGCAAATATTGTTAATAGAAGAATCTTATTAGTTTATATTGATTTATTCAACCACTAAATAATTATTATTATGTCTATATTTAGTCAGAACCTTATGTATTCAATATTTACTTATACTACTATTGCATGTAACCATATAAACGTCAATGAGCTAAAAACTATTAATAAACAGACATTAACCACAAATAACTAATATTAGTTGAAAACTCGTTAAACGAGGTTATATAAACACACGCTATACCTAAATTATATATATGATATTTAATACCAATAATATAATAGAGTCCATGAACTTTTAATTCAAATTTCCCGAGATATAGTATAATGACTCAGAATTATATAGTAGAATACTATTGATAGCTACTAGGTAACTAAAGCTATATACGCTACTATATCACACTCTAAAATATATATACATTATATATATATATATATAGTATACATAATATAATACAATAATAAGGTCATATTTTTAAGTACTATTATATATATAACATATTTCTATATAATATCTATAGTAACTTCTACAGTTAATATAATATATTGATAACAGTAAATCACTATATTTCTATTAAGGAATACCTGAATATATACAGTATTATAACTATACATCATATTACTAATCTTGACCGTTAAAGTACTTGTAACAGAGTGAACCTAGAAGTGAATAGTATGACTTAATATTATATAAATATATATAATATATTAATAATATTATATATATCAAAGATTAATATATTATTAATATATAATAAATTATATTAATATATTAATAATTATAATAATATAAATTATAATTAATAATAATATTATATATTAACATATATATATCCTCTAATAATATATAATTATATAATCAATTTATTAATATTAGTTGGATGGGATTTTATCCGTATTTCACTGAATTCACAAACCCTTTTTTGACAAACACGCAGAACTGCAACCCAACGGTTGTCACTGGTCTAGCACAAACCGACTTTCCAAAGCCGCGGTTGTCCAGCTCGGTCTTTCAGCAACTGCAAGCTGCAGTTAGTCAAGAAGTTTTTCTTTTTAAAAACCTCTCTCTTCTCATCGCTATTCTCCTCACTCTCTCTCGTCTCTCTCTTCTTTCTCCTTCATCTTGCTCGCTCGATACTGTACTGTAAACTAGTGAGGTTTTATTCAATAATCCCACACAGCGTACGTATCTTCCTATAACCCGGAGTTTACTGTTATACAAACTGGCTTAGAATATTACAATATGTAGTTATTAGGTTGGTTTAGGTTAGGCTCGCTCAGCGTTTAGTTTCTAATTTAGCCTGCCGGTAGTCACAGCTACTGCAGGTTCTCATATGTCTAATAAATATGTATATATATATATATTATATAATATATACTTATATATATATATTAATCTCTATTTATATATTATATTATATATTAATATATATATATATATAGGGTTGGGAAAAAAACCGTTTTGTTGAACGGAGACAGATCAAAACATGAACTTTTTCGTTTCAGTTTTTTTCAATTTTGATTTCTTCATTAATGTATTTTTTAAAATATAAAGAGGCTAATATGATATTCAACGTTGGTATTTTCATTCTTCAAATATGAGGATACCTGAAATTAAAACAAATATTCCATTTTGCTTATAAAATAGCAGACACTACCTTTCTCTTATATTTCATCAATTGTTTTCGTGTAACAATTTATAGTAGGTTGTCGCCTGCAGACTGCTGTTTGTAGGCTTCTACCTACTAATTTTACTATGTATTTTTCATTTGTATCAATAAAACACATTCAATCTATTTATCTTTTAAGACATTAATGTATATTATATTTAATTTGGGTGTTGTGAAGTTCTTTATGTTTATTCAGAAGGGACTTAAGGGATGCATGAAATAACTAAAAATATTGACATTAAAATTATCCAAGATTGTAAATGAGAGATGAGTGCAATGACTAAATTCATAATATTTTGACTTTCGAACTATCACTTTCTGATTACTAATCCCCACTCCCCAGACCCCCAGTCACTTAACTGAGTACTGACACTGTCAAGCTCATATCCCTGGGCCTCATCAGCGTGATCCAAGCCCACATTTATTTTGATATGACTGATCAAATTGATATCCAGAGTCGTATGAAGTATATGTGAGAATGACAGCTGGTGAAGAGCAGAGGCAGTAACAGGCACTCTTAGCTTAGCATACTCAATTCTCCAGTTCGGCCTGCAAATTCTTCAGACATTTCCTAGTTTCTAGCCATTATGGCAATTAAAAACTAGTTTTGCAAACGTCTACACAACAAAAGTTAATCATTTCATTGTAGGCCTTTGTTACCTTTTTTTCTTAAAGCAGGGCTCGGACCGGAGCCGGAGCCGGGAGCGGGAGCAGGAGCAGCAAGGTTTTGGTGGAGCCGGAGACCCGGAGCCGGAGGCGAAACTTTTTGAAGGACGCCGGAGCCCGGAGCCGGAGCCGGACGGCGAATATGTTGGGGGGATTCTGGAGCAGGAGGCCGGAGTCGGAGCGATATTTTAGGGGCGACCTGGAGCGAGCCGGGCAGCTCGGAGCCGCAAAAGAGGCCTGCTCCGGCTCCGGCAATACAAAATTTATAGTATTATTAATTTTTATTAACTACAAGGATGTTACTAAATTATAATATATATACGTATATACTAGTATATATAATTTATATATATTATATATATATACTATATATATCTATATATATATATATATATTATATTAATATATTATTATAATATATAATTATATATATATATTCTCGTTTTCTTTCCAGAATTTGATTATGTATATGTTATTAAATTCAATAATAAAAAAAGGTTGATACTTAAAGATAACTTTAATTAATTAAGTTTAATATCTTAGAAAATTATATCCATCTAAACGCAAAATCGAAAACACCGTCATGTATTGAATCAATATACTAACCTCTGCTGAAATAAAACTAATTTCTCATTTGTTCAATCATGAAATACGTTAACAACAGTTGATGAGGGCAACAGCAGTTCGATCCAGTGCACAAAAAGAGTCTAACCTAACTACCAGTTACTCCATAGGGGTCACAATACATCTATTGGCACTTTAAATTAATGCGACATTTTAAAACCTTATCATCCAGACATTGCTGCTAATTGTTTAAAAAAAGGTGAAGCTAAAGTAATATCACGAGAAACCTTTATTTCAAAAACTGAGACTAAAGTGGAAAACTTTTTCAGTTGCCATAAAGTTGTTCTGTCTATGTTAAGTGAAAAAATTCAAAATACATTGATTATAATGGTTGTTATCGGTTGCCATTAGTTTTCTTTGCATAACCAGTATTTAAAGCACCCTGGTGGAGACATGGCTTAGAAATGGGATGTCCTTTAGACTGGAAAATATTTGTAAAATAGTTCCAGAAACAAAAAATTACAAAAAAATATTAAAATGTGCATGAAAACGGACGCTTTGTGCATTTAAAATGGATACTTACACATGGGCAAGCTAATTATTTTGTCTAATTTTATATATGTGGACGAAGATAAAAAAACTATTTCTAAAACGAATTAGCAGCAAAAGAAAAAAATACTCAACAGTTTTCAGCGATATATTCCAAGAATTTTGTTACTGGGGACACTCTTAAAAGAATTCGCAAATATACAAGAGACAAGTAATTACTTTAGTTACGGATAGCGCATCAAACACTCAGGAAGAATAGCATTGGAAAAATTAAAATAAAGGACAATTGAGAGGGTGAGGAATAAAAATCTGGTAAAATGTGAGTACTGTTTTATTGAGACTGGTCAAAACGAGAAAGTAATAGTGTTGTTCAAGAATGAACTTGATAAAACTTGAAAAGATATGTTCCGATAACGTTAACATTGCACACATGAGTGTGGAGTTCATACTTTACAGTTGCAGTGCGTGATGGTCTCCACAATACTCATACGGCAAATCTTATAAGCAGGGCGAGACAAAATAGCAAAAGCAGCACGTACCATAAAATTAATTGAAGTTTTAACAGAATCAAGCTGCAAAAGTGGCAACTTAGGTAAGAGACAAGATGGGAAGTACATGTCTTATATGATCTAAAGTCTAAAGGCTTCTGCAACTAAGAGATTTAGTAGTAGTATGATGCTTGCCGGTACTCTTGAACTTTCTCTCTCCGACAGTCAGTGGGACAAATCGAAACACACGAAGAATTATTAAACACCACCCATCACTTTTACAACAAATATTCATCAGAAGACTTGACTGCAGGAAATATTTTTATATAGAACGGATTTTACAAATCACAAAATAAATTCCATGAAATGAAGGGAAAGAATGTTTGTTAACTGAAAATAAAATATATTTTTGTAGGAAATCTTTGTTTAGAATCTTTTCCCACCCAGAACCCTGCAGATCATGATATTTAAAGCTAGGAGGGTTCTTTGCGAACTAGGACTTAAAATGAATAAACGCTATCGAACAGA
>JABUQX010030606.1:10000-25000 GCA_015478945.1 Trachelipus rathkii
AGGTTTTAGTCAAACTCCTCCCCCGTCTTCGCAACCTCCTAGCAATAGACATCAACAAAACGTTTAATTCAGTCCCCGATCCCTTTTAATAGACAAAGTATTAAACACAGATATTAAAATCAATGATAAGAAAATAATATCAAATTTCCTATCCGGTCGCACAGCTTAATTAAGTCATACAAGGACGCCACTCCTCTCTTACATACAAATTATATAAATGATTCCCCCAGGGAATCGTCCTTTCAAAAACAATCTTTAACCTTTTTATGCATGGCCTTCCACATAACACAAACCCTTCTATAAAAATCAATAGCTCTGCAGACGACCTAGCAATCACAGCTCAAAATTCTTTTATAAATCCAGCATGCAAAGAACTACAACAATATATACTAACTGGAAAAGTGGCTCTCAACAAACAGAATGACTATTTCACCTCAAATCACCCCAAAAAACCCTCCATTACATTACTTACCTATAAGACAGAATAGAACCAAACATCGACGTAGCAGGATTGACCTTCGACACACATATGACATTCATTCCCACTTTTTAACTGGAACAAATTTTGGCACACATAAGAGACCATTATTACAATAGTATACAGAAATGTCTCCTCCACTTTTTTAAACTAAACATCACCTGTCTATGCGCCAACAAAATCACACTCCAATATTCAGAAATTAGAGATCGTTCAAAATAATGCTCTCATAATAATAACAGGTTGCCTTCCTACCACTCACATGATCACATCCACCACCTATTAACTGAAGCAAAAAATGCTTCCTATTATAACCCATCTAGACATTTTTACAGTAAATCACTGTCAATAGATCACTCCATCCATCAAACGCTAAAACAACCTCCTGCACCTAAAAGGAAAAAATATATACAACACACTTCCCCCGCCTCCAGACACCCCATTATTAAACATATTCATACTCGATTAACTCAAAGAACGATCTCCGCATATCCAGATAACACCCTAGTCCAAGCACTACCTTCGGAAACATCCCATACAGAACTAACTTTGGAGAGTGAAACCAGAGCCATGCTGTTCCATCTCCTCTTTGGGGACCATCCCTCCCTTCCGAAATATAAATTTAAAATACATAATGCCCCCCCTTCCCCACACTGTCAAAGATGTTCCTCCCAGACAAACGACGACACAGAATATCTCTTACTGGACTGGTCGGACTTGATGGACATCAGGCTCGACTTCGAAACACTCGCTTTAACGAAGATAAAAATGTTTATAAGAAAAATAAAGAATTTGTATTATTAATAATAATAATAATAATAATAATAAAAATAATAATAATAATAATAATAATAATAATAATAATAATAATAATAATAATAATAATAATAATAATAATAATAATAATAATATTAATAATAATAATAATAACAATAATAACAATATTATTATTATTATTATTATTATTATTATTATTATTATTATTATTATTATTATTATTATTATTATTATTATTATTATTATTATTATTATTATTATTATTATTATTATTGATTTTTTATTTTATTGTTATTGTTATTTTATTTATTGTTATTGGTTATTGTTATTGTTATTTTATTGTTATTGGTTATTTGTTGATTGTTATTGTATTGTATTGTTATTATCAATATTATTATTATTATTTATTATTATATTATTATTATTATTATTATTATTATTATTATTATTATTATTATTATTATTATTATTATTATTATTATTATTATTATTATTATTATTATTATTATTATTATAAACGTTAATAGTAGTAGTAGTAGTAGTATAGTATAGTAGTAGTAGTAAGGTAGTTACCACACATTTGGGCCATGGAGGAGTTATCTAACCACAAAGCCGCCAAAGGGGCATAAAAGTGGACCTGTTTTATCTAACCGCAAAACCGCAAAAGTGACCGCAAGCAAGAACAGAGAGACTTCAAAGGGCACCGCCGAGGTGAAAATCATATGTTCCTAGTAGGTTATAATATTATATAGGCATTAATATATATAGGCTATTATATCTATATTAGTTATTGATTATAGGTTATAATATATTTCTAGCTGTCTAGCACGTGCCGACCTATATTGTAGAATACACCGATCTTAGTGCCTACCCCTAGGTTATTGGAGTGAGGATTCGATTGGTGTGTATTAAAAGGTGCTAGGATGCTTCCTTCTACAGTTATTACCCTACCCCCTTTTCTAATGCACCTGTACATGACATGTCCTACGTCATAGAACACATCCGATTTTGTGTCACTCCAGGTATTAAGGTAGAGGAGTCGATTAGTGTAATTAGAAGATGCTTAGATGCTTCCTTCTCACGAGTGTAATTTCCCCCACCCCCTTTCTACCCTTTATGTGCGAGTATACATCGTATGTGCCGAATACAACCGATTATTTGTATCGATTAGTGAACCATAATCGACACTGTTGAATCGATTCCTGTGGTTTACGACCGGAATCGATTCATTCCTAACAAGAGTTAGTATTAGACATTACCCTACCCCCCCTTTCTAACATTTTTGCTTCTTGAGCTATGAAGCCGAGCTCGGTGTTGTTTAGTATGTTGAGGTATGCCGAGTCGATTGCCGCTATTGCCGAGCATGGCGTTCAGCCGTTTGCTTTTTAGAACGCACCAAACATGCGTTTTTCGATAATGGCGTACCCCTTCGGCAAAAACCTACATGACGGGTGTTCAAACAGGGCGGTGAATGTCTCAAAAATAAGATTCCCGTAGTTACTTCCCGGAACGCCAGCAAGTCCCCATGGCCCCCAGCCGGGGTATTATGGGTCAAGAAATTAGACAAAATGACAGAATCTTAGCAAAAGAGGTGTTAGAGTCATCGTATCTTCTTCAAACTTGGAATGTCTTCCTTATATGATGCAACATTGTTGTATCCAATGTTTCAAGTCGCTACGTCAAAGGGGGGTGGGGCCCCAGCCCCCCTTAAATTTTAAAAATGGACTTAGAAAGCTGAAATTTGGTGAGTGTATAGAAGAGAATAAATGAAATAGAATGGCTATGTTAAATTATTTGGCGAACCATATGGGCCGGAGCCGGAGCTGATGGTTGCGGTGCCAGAATGGAATTCTGGCTCCAGCTACATATTAGAACAAATGAGGTGTCTACATCTATGTTTTCAACGGTGTAAATTCATTTTTGAGGGTTTCAGAACCCCAAAATGAGTTTGAGACCCCCCTCTCGAAGGGTGGTCCCCCCTGAAAAAAGAAGAAAAGCTTAGAAGAAGAAGACGAAAGAAGATGAATGTAGGAAAAGAAGAAGAAGGAAAAAGAAGAAGGTCTCGCATGGCGGATCAAATGAGTGATTGTATGTGTAGGTACCGACACCGGTGTGGAGCCGGTGCGGTGCCGAATTAGTAAAAATGTACTTAACATCTTGATATTAGTGTACTTATATATGTTTTTAATAACATAGATCTCATTTTTGAGGTTCCCAAAACTCTCAAATGAGTCTGAGAACCCCTCTTCAGGGGTTTCTACTGAAAAAAGAAGAAAAAGCGGTGAGGAAGATGCATTATGCTGAATCACGGTTTCAACTCTCTAAACGATCGCAGGGTTGGCAAGACCGAACGCGAGGTTGCCCCGCGCCCGCAGGCGCGCCCCCGGCCCGGAAACGACGCGAGCGCCCGCAGGCGCAATATTACTGCGCGAACGCTAAATATATTTCGTAGTTGTAACGTTAATAAAAATGTTTACATTACTTTGTATTTTCTTTTCAAGTAATTCTTTCTTTACGTATGAAAACAGTTATTTTATTTTATGACTTAAACTTTCTTAATTTTTATTTATACAAAACCCTTGTTCACTGTTAAATTTTTTTAATTAAAAAATATTTTCTACCTTAAAGCTATAACTCAATAAGGCGCAAATAGCCCCAGAGGGGCCCCTCCCTTCACCCTGGCTATGCGCTTTGTCTTTACTGCTTTATTGTCTTACTATGGGGTTTTTACTGATTTCAAGTCCTATTCCGAAACACACATTCTGGGTGGAAAAAATAACTTCATTAAACTTTGGATATATATATATATATTATATTATATATTATATAGTATTATATATATAATATATATTATATATATATATATATATATAATATATATATATATAATAATATATATATATCATATATATATATATAGAGAGAAGGAGAGAGAGAGAAGAAAGAGAGAGGATATGAAAAGTCTTTTTACTTACGATGAAAAAATTTTATTTAAACAATTAGTATATTAGTAAAATTTACAAAATGCGTTTACATGTATAAATAAAAACTTTCACCTCCAACCGCAAACATCCTGATGGTCCCCACATGGAAATGTAACATATTCCCCAGATATCTCATTTCTTATAGTTGTTATTATATAAGTTATTAACCTCTTCTTTGAATGTTCATCAAGATCTTGATCGGTTAAAGCACGTATCTTGGAAGAAATTTTTAGATGGATAGGGAATGGTATCTTCATTTTAAATCGTTCCACATGGACTATAAATGTTTTAAACACATTGCTTGTTTCCATAATTTTCTCTATATGTCCATCCAATATAGGTATCATATTATTATACTTTAATGTTATATCGAAGTATGTAATCTCGTGCCCCTCTTTCTTAGCAGCTGATGCTCTTACTCTGTAACCATAGGCACCATCAGATGCATATACAATGCGGATTTTTGATGGATCACGTGGAGTGTAAGGATGTCTAGTTGAAAAATCTGAATTATAATTGACACATGTATACCAGGTTTTTAAAATAAACCAGCATCTTTGAATATATGTTATAAGTCCCATAGCTATACCTTTTTAAATGTATTACAAAACACAGCTATGGTTACGACGGTTGGTTCTCAAATAAATATATATTAACAGGTTTGTAACCAGCAACCTTTAAAAATACGTGACGTCATAAACATGAATTTTCCTGAAAACTTTATCTTTTCAGCTTTATATACAATGTGAAATTTTATGAATCATTAACTTTTACAGATGTGTATACATTTTCTGCGATATATATATATTTTTATATAATTATATATTTATTATATATATATATATATATATATATATATATATATATATATATATATATATATATATATATATATATATATATATATATATATATATATATTATATAAAAAAATATATTTATTTTTTATAATATAATATATATATAATATATATAGATAAGTTTAAAGGGTAGTAAAATCAAGTTATTTCATTTTAATGCATTTATTACATATAGAAACTATATAGTCATTTACATACAAATTTTTAGCATCATATATTTACAAATTCATTAAAACATATATTGTTTAAAAAAGCATATAATGAAATAAATACAATAGACTCACATAAATTAGAGTATGATGGTTGAACAGGGTAAGACATAGTTTTATATAATTTACATTATTATATTTTAAAAATGAAAGGATATATTGATTATTCAATATAAATTTTAAATCCAAAGAATCAATCAGATGAACAATGCCATTTTTATCCCTATAAACAGAAATCCAGTGTCCTCCTGTTGTAATGTGGCGATGTGAAGTGTTGAACACGAAACCGGTATCCTTCTCTAGTTTTACAGATCCTACTTCGTTAATAGCGAAGACTCCTATAAATCGAGGTTCGTTTTTAAACACAGTTTTTATTTCTTCTTCATTCATCTTTAATAATTCAAAATAACGTTGCGTACTCTGTCAATTTCAATGAGTTGAGATGTTCCAGATAAACCAGGACAGTGATTGGTGATTGTAGACTGCCACTAAAGGAGAGACTTAACCCTAATGTACCCTTTCTTAAAATGTTTAAATGATTAGCGTTACAAGCTGAAAGGTCAGCGGTGAGATCGTAAGCATATAAATTACTATTCTTAGCGTATTCTTCAAGATCTATCCCTGTCCCGCTGTCATTGCATGAAACAGTGTTAGCTATTAGATCGTAAAAAGGTCGTGAACATAGAGATTGCGATCCATTGTATAACATTTCATAGTCCCGACCGTAAGGTTGACCGTTTACATGTAGACTGATACCTCTAAGTCCAAAAGGGGTGAATTTATAGGCTGATTTTTTATAATTCCCTGAGTATGCTTCATGTTCAACAATACCTATTATTACTTTCTGAGGCAGATTACCATTCACAATGTTAGGGATATTGATACTCGATAATCCCTGTGTAAAGTTAAACAACTTTGTTTCCACTCGTTTAATAGGATACTTCGCTGTAGTGTTCAAGAGAGATTTTTCGATTTCCAAATGTCTCTGAGGTAGTAATTTCACTTTTCTAACATAGAGATAGGCTTCTAACAACTTGTAAACAGGTTCAGGACATACAGCCGTTGCAGCAGGTTTACTTTTTATTTTAAGAGCGAATTTAGGATTTGAACGGGTTAATCGAATTCTAGTATCTACAGCTGGTAGAATAAGTCTTTCTTGAGAGAAGATGTCACCGTTTAAACGTCCGTAAAATTCGTATGTGTTCCTTGTGGTTTTACCAGCTTTATCTATATGTGCAGCCTCATCTTTGAAACTATAAAAACCGCAAGACTGGAGATGAGACTGTTTAGCATCGTCGGAATAATTTAATAAATGTTCTATATAACTTCTATAAGGATAATTTGCAGCTGATGCACCTAATGAAGTTTCATTGAGATACACTTCAATCTGATTAAAATTGGATTCTGTGTATACTATGTGATCGTCAGATGATGGAAGGTCTGTACCATCGGGTTTCGTCAGTTTCGTCTTCAGATATAAAAACACGTTGGATGGATCTAAATACTGATCCGAAGTACCTGGTATATTGAACTCGAGAGGGACATCGGTGTTGGTAATTGAATGTATGGGGTTGATGCTGATGAAATTGGTTTCAGTTACACTAATCTGGGTGGGGTTCATCGAGAAGAGATCCAGTTCACTCTTGCAGCAGTCTGGACTAGAAGGATGGAGGAAATGCAATCTTGTAAGTGGGGTGCTGACGTATAAAATTGAAGCGGTTCGGTGGTTTAGCTTTTCTTATATTCGGTCCCAGTATGATGATGATGTTTATGTAAAAGATGCCAGTTAGTAATTAAATAGCAAATACATCATTGCATTTTTTCTTTTGAGGTCTTTTAGTCTTAACCTTTTTCTTAACGCATATTTTCATACGTTTTTTACCTTGACCCGTCATTTTGCGTCTTATTTTTCGCTTTACATCATCCAACATCTCATCTGAAACATCTGTAATTCGCCTTTTTAGGGACGCGCGAGGGTTAGCTCCTGCTGCTATATCCTGCAACGTATGCATCCCTGTTCGTATAGCTTTTTTACCTATATATTCACCTCCTCTTCTAAATAGAGGCATTGCACTTCTCCATAATTTAGAGAAAAATCCACCCAGTCCATACCCTCTTTGTAATTTTGTTCCAACGAATACCCTATCGTTATACATTATTAACGGAGCTTCAAGCACTATCTTTACACTGTGAGAGTAAGTTAATGAATGAATAAATATAACTAACTACATCACTTATATATAATCTTACACCTATCCTTATTTCTAGAAGGTTTTCTAACAGCATATATGGAAGATTTTCTACTCTGTTAAAAAAATAGTCCATCATGTTATAGTTAAAGTGTCTGTTTCTTTCTAATATGAACTTTACACAATAGTGTTCCGTCTGTGAATGGATACGGTCTACCCTCGACATCCTTTATATGCATTCGCACAGACCCTAAATGTGAACAACTGAGAGGCAAGTAATGAACATTAGGAAAAGATATAACCTTTCCTTTTTTAGGAAAATGAACCACCCTTAATAAGGGGGCTTTAGTATTCCCTACATACTGATGGTCAACTATATCTGTATAAACGTAAGCCATCCCTTGATCTTGTAACATCTCCGAAGGAATGCATATATAATTGAGAGATAAGTTTGAGTCATTAAGACTGTTGTTCAGAATAGAGGAAGGTTCATTATTTCCACTATGTCTATTTAGAACAGTAGAATGTTCTACTACAGCTTCGTGTTCATGCACACATTTCCGAAACCAATCTGAACGTTTAAGGATAAACACTTCAGGGTCTCTCAAATTCATTCCTGTTGTCGATCTTAAAGTGATTAATACCCTGTCTTCCCCGGGGTGGTTATTAATAATGTATATTAAATCTTTACATATCTTACTTACAGCAAACTGGGTGTTTAAATAACTGTGGATGTCATGGATTGAACGGTAATATCCTCGTTTTAACACAAATTTTTCATAGAAATATTCCGAACCTTTAATTGTCACACGTTTTAAATCGGATGTGTTTTTTATTTTTAATATAGATTTAACATAATCTGCAACTCTATACACCATTATCCAATGACGTGCCTGAGGGAGATTTTCAATATTTGCATCTAATATCATTTCGCATAGTCCTACCTCATAGAGATCTCTGTTAAGTTGAATAGGGTTCATTAATTCGGTTGTAAAATCTGAAACTTTATTATCAGGATGTAGATCCAAAGATGCCGAAGATGGCAGAGTTAAATAGAAATGATCTACACTCTCCATGATTACGATGACTAATGATTAATGTTTCGTGATTTCACTAGCTTTTATATATGAATTAAACTTGTTAGGATAGCCCACCCATTTCACCAGATACTGTTTATTTTTACCCTTACCTTTTGAACCTAATATTTTTTCTATTTTATACATATTACTCTCAGGATCGAATCGTATTTTCTGTATTTCTTGTTTATAAAATCCTCCTTTTATGGATTCTCCATCTAAATCTTTGAGATAATATAATTTCAACCCCTCATTAGGAAATTCTTTTATACTATCTACCTTAAAAACTTCTCTAGACCACCCCGCTTCATATCCTTTTCTAAACCTGTCATCAGCTCTAGACACTCTTACATATTCATTCACGTTTATACGGGATTTATCTTTAATTTTACACCTCTTGGGTTTTGTTGGATCACCGATGGTGTCTTTAGCATTTCTAAAGGAGTTGTCTTTATAGTTCTATGAAAAGATCTATTGTAAGAATAAGCTAGGTCATCGAGTATGTCAATATATTTAAAAGTGTTCATCTTAGTAAAGTATCTATGCATTCGTTCTTTAATCGTACGCTGAACTCTTTCTACAATAGCAGCTTTATTTATAGAAAATATGTTAAAATATACTATATCGTATTCAGTAATAATTTCCTGAAACTCTCTACCTAGAAATTCGCTACCCCTATCCGTGCAGATCAGTTTTGGATATCTATCATCATCCCTTATAATTTCTCTCACTGCAGCCGCCACTGTATCTGATTTTTTATCTTTTAAAGCTTTTAACCATAAGTATCTAGAGTATACGTCAATAGTAAAAAGTATATATTGAAACCCTTCATTATAAGAACTGTATTTAATCATCTCCGTTAAATCTAATTGCCAAACATTATCGAGATGATGGGCTATGGTTGTCCGGGTAGGGAATTTTCGACGGACAGGTTTATGTAAAGTAAAAGCATCTTCACCCTCTAAATATTCTTTCAACTCTTTTTTTCTCAGTGTTTGGAAACTTTGCAGCGAATCTAGTGAACCCTCCAAAACTATTTGGTTCTCTCAAGTTGAAGTAATACTTATCAACCTTCGCCTTCGCTTCCATGTTGAATACTGAACAAAAAAAAAACATATATATATTATATATATATATAATATATATATAATATATATATATATATATTATATATATATATATATATATATATATATATATAATAATATATATATATATATTATTATTAAAGGGGAAATAAAATAAAAAAAAAAAATGTAATTTTTTATAATTTTAGGCATTTCAACTAAATAAACAGCATAAATATAATATAATATATATATATAATATATATATATATATAATTATATTATATATATAATATATATATATACTTAATATATATATATTATTATATATATGAAATACCAAACTACGAATTTAATCCATTGAGGTTTACTGTATGGGATTTTTCTTATTCTTCCTCGGTAACACGCTTAAATTTATTTGAAAGCGTAAGAGGTACTGATGGAACTTGTATCTTTAGCATCTTGGGGAATTATCCAAGTCTGTAATCTTTGTGTTTAGATTAAAGTTCGGGGAAGTTAATAGTCTGAAGTTCTTGTTTGATGGTAGGCCATCCTGCAACAGCACCTTTCTTCCAATCACGTGAGAGATCTGCTATCAAGTCAACAATATTTGATCCTTTGACAATTTCATTATCGATAATGATTTGTCCTAATTCATTCCATGATAATTGATCTTTTAAAATATTATATAAAGCTAATCCAGCTTTGCGACCTCTATTTGGCAAGCTCTCCTCTAGGATATTTATTAAAAAAGATATCTTCGTTTTTCAACAGCAGGTATTACCTCTGCAGGTGTTGTTGAATCATTCGAGATTGACTTACTTAATGAGGCATATAGATGTAAGTTTTTAAGATCTATTAATTTCTGTATGGCTTCTTGATATAAGGCACGTTTTTCATGAATGTTAATGTCTGAATTTAATATCCTAAGCACTTCTTTCTCGTAATTGTTTATCTGTTCAACTTTGGGATCATGTAAACTTTGGGGTATAGGTTGCAGATATGGTCCTGAATCATTCTGGATATGAGGACTCTGGTGTTGTAATTGTTGATGAATTGCTGGAGAAGGTAACCCCTGTAAGGGTTGTTGTATAGGCTGTACTGTCTGAGGCTGTGTTAGAGATGACTGATTGGTTGTATGTTGATCAGAATGTGTAGTATTATTATACTTCATTTTCTCATACTCATCTATATGGTAATACAGCCACTTTTTCATATGTTCTGATATCCACTTATTATTAAAGGGGCTACAACGGAAAAAAGTAACGGTAGGAACACTCCCCTCCTTTCTGAAGTAACTTCTTTTTACTTTTCAGATTTTTTATATTTAGAGAGTTTTTTAATGATGCTTCTGTGACGGCGAAGCTTCACCTTCTGATGTCTGTTTAAAGGAACATTTCCTTTTATACACACTGGATGAATTTTTCATCATTACAGATTAGTTTACGTTTTTCAGCTGTTTTCAGGTTTTTAAATTTTTTTTATAAGAGGTAAATATTTAACAACTAGAGTACTCATTATTCAGGTATGAATACAGTTTCAATTTCGAATGGCAAAATGTTAGTGCGGAGCAAAACTCTATACGTGTTTTTAGGATGAAGTTCACACATTAAATAACCGTGAGGAATAGATGTAACTTCTTTATATACCTTTAAGAAGTCTTTACGTTGTGATGGAAACATTTGAGAGGCTAATACATTGATCTGATTCATGTCTCTTCTCTGACCGAAGAGTAGTAGATATTGAGTGTTTAAAGATATATCTCTCATATACTTATTCTGATAAAAAATGTTCTGGGTGATGAAAAATACAGAGATGTTTAAATGATGGGAAAATACAGTAAACGTTTCAGCTATTTCTTCATTTAACTTATGCATTAAATCATCTAATACAATGATTTTATGACCATTCACATTATCCAACGATTTGATGTCGTAGATTCCTTCATGAAACTGAATTACATCTTTATATTCTGCAAATTTTTCCTGATAAACACTGTAACACCATATTATTTTTACTGGTTCTTGTTCAAAAATTTCCATCTCTCTTAATATGTTTAATAACAGAAAGGTTTTCCCGCATCCTGTAGGGCCTGATACAAGACAAGTAGCAGGACTACGGAACATAAATTTACACACGTCCATACTCTTCAAATGTTCGATGTTTAATGTAAAGTCTTTATTGATATATATATATATATATATATATATATTGAATATATTATATATATATATATATATATATATATATATATATATATATATATATATATATATATATATATATATATATATATATATATATATATATATATATATATATATATTTCCACCAGAATGTGTGTTTCGGATAGGACTTGAAACAGTAAAACCCATAGTAAGACAATAAAGCAGTAAAGACAAAGCGCATAGCCAGGGTGAGGGGAGGGGCCCTCTGGGGCTATTTGCGCTACTGCCTTATTGAGTTATAGCTTTAAGGTAGAAAAAATATGTTTTTATTACAAAAATTTAACAGTGAACAAGGGTTTTGTATAAATAAAAATTAAGAAAGTTTAAGTATAAAATAAAATAACTGTTTCATAGTACAGAAAACGAATTACTTGAAAAGAAAATACAAAGTAATGTAAACACTTTTATTAACGTTACAACTACGAAATATATTTAGCGTTCGCGCAGTAATATTGCGCCTGCGGGCGCTCGCGTCGTTTCCGGGCCGGGGGCGCGCCTGCGGGCGCGGGGCAACCTCGCGTTCGGTCTTGCCAACCCTGCGATCGTTTAAAGAGTTGAAACCGTGATTCAGCATAATGCATCTTCCTCACCGCTTTTTCTTCTTTTTTCAGTAGAAACCCCTGAAGAGGGGTTCTCAGACTCATTTGAGAGTTTTGGGAACCTCAAAAAAGGAGATCTATGTATTAAAAACATATATAAGTACATTAATATCAAGATGTTAAGTACATTTTTACTAATTCGGCACCGCACCGGCTCCACCACCGGTGTCGGTACCTACACATACAATCACTCATTTGATCCGCCATGCGAAATGCGAGACCTTCTTCTTTTTCCTTCTTCTTCTTTCCTACATTCATCTTCTTTCAGTCTTCTTCTTCTCAAGCTTTCTTCTTTTTTCAGGGGGTAGCCCCCTTTCAGAGCGGTCTCGAATCATTTGGGTTCTGAAACCCTTCAAAAAATGCAATTCTTACACCGTTGAAAACAGTAGATGTAGAACCTCATTTGTTCTAATATGTAGCTGGAGCCAGAATTCCATTCTGGCACCGACCATAGCTCCGCTCCGACCATATGGTTCGCCCAATAATTTAACATAGCCATTCTAATTCATTTATTCTCTTCTATACACTCACCAAAATTTTCAGCTTTCTAAGTCCATTTTTTAAAATTTAAGGGGGGGCGGGGACCCCACCCCCTTTGACGTAGCGACTTGAAACATTGGATACAACAATGTTGCAACATATAAGGAAGACATACCAAGTTTGAAGAAGATACGATGACTCTAACACCTCTTTTGCTAAGATATGTCATTTTGTCTCATTTCTTGACCCATAAATGACCCCCGGCTGGGGCCATGGGGACTCTGGCGTTCGGGAAAGTAACTACGGGAATCTTATTTTTGAGACATTCTACCCCTGTTTGACACCCGTCATGATAGGTTTTTGACGAAGGGTACGCCATCTACGAAAAACGCATGTTGGTGCGTTCTAAAAACGCAACGGCTGAAACGCCACGCTCGGCAATAGCGGCAATCGACTCGGCATACCTCAAAACATACTAGACAACACCGAGCTCGGCTTCATAGCTCAAGAAGCAAAAATGTTAGGAATAAGGGGGGGGGGTAAAGGGGTAAGTCTTAATACTAAATCTTGTAGAATGAATCGATCCGTCGTAAACCACAGGAACATTCAACAGGTCGATTATGTACTAATCCCGATACAAATATCGTATGTATTTCCGGCACATACGAATATCGCACTAGAAGGGTTCAAAGGGGGTGAGGGGATACTAACTCGTAGAAGGAAGCATCCTACATCTTCTAAATAAAACACCTAATTCGACTCCTTCATACTCGCCTATAGACCTAGGAGTAGCACACCAAAAATCGGGTATTGATGTTCTACTCGACGCTAAGCGGACATGTCATGCCTAGAAACAGCGCTAGAAAGGAGCTGGCCCCTCTCTGGTAATAACTCGTATAGACAGTCAAGCATCCTCACGCAACCTTCTAATATACACCAATCGATTTCCGGCGTACCCAATAAACCTAGGGCGGTAGGGCACCTAGAGACTCGGGTTATTCACAATATAGGTCCACGTAGCTAGAAGCTAGACCATTAATATATTTACCTTGTCTATATACATAACCCCTATATAATATATAGGCCATATATAAGTATATAGTGACCTATATAATATATAACCTATAGGAACATATGACCTTTTCGCCCTCGGCAGGTGCCCTTTGAAAGTCTCTCTGTGTCTTCGCTTGTTATCAGATTTGCGGGGTTGCGAGTTAGATAAAAAGTCACTTTTAGCAACCTTTGCGGTTTTGTGTTAGATTAACTCTCATGCCAAATGTGTTGTATACTACTGTAATAGTTATATGAAATTTTAACAAAAAAATAATGAAAGCAAAAAAACCGCATACAAAATGATTTCACAGTGATTATTTTTATGAACTCTTTTTCCTAAAAGATAATTTAATTTTTTATTATCCAAGATTTAAGTGAATTTTTCCCTTTGTTCTTAATTAAGTTGACTGGTGGATGAGAAACGTCTCTCTCTTTCTTAATTCAAGACTAATTTTACGCTACGCCCATTACTTAATGTAATAAAACTAAAGTTTTTTAAGATTTTTTATCTTGCACAGTGCTAAGTTTAACGGTATTACAAAATAAAATAAAACCATTATTATTATTATTATTATTATTATTATTATTATTATTATTATTATTATTATTATTATTATTATTATTATTATTATTATTATTATTATTATTATTATTATTATTATTATTATTTTATTATATTATTATTATTATTGTTATTTTTTATTATTGTTTGTTTTATTTATTTTTTTCTATAATTTTAAAATTTACGTGGAATATTTTTTTAAGCATTTCGTAGTGAAGTTATTGTTAGTTTTCCTATATATTAAAAATAAACCTAAAAAAAAAAAATTTTATATGATTTTTTTAAATTAAAACTGTTATGTTCCTTTACTTTTCTTAATAGCCGAGAATATAAAAAATAAAAATAAAGCGTATTTTTTAATGTAGAGATAAAAGGAATTAAGTCTCTTTATCTCAAGTGACAATTATTTATACATAACGATAATTAAACATTTTATCA
>JABUQX010030606.1:30000-32495 GCA_015478945.1 Trachelipus rathkii
ATATATATATCATATATAGTATTTTTATATATAGTATATATATAATATATTATAATTATTATTATATATATGTATATAATACATATATTATATTATATATATATAAATATATCATATATATATATATTATATAATATATATATATATATAATTATAATATATATAGTATATATATATATACATTATATTATATATACGTATATATATATATATATATATACTATATATATATATATATATATTTATATATTATTATACGCTTAATACATAGTATTAATATATATATTATATATATACCATTAATATTATATATATATAATAATATAGTTATATAATATATAGTATATAATATATATAATATATTATTATATATGATAATATATATAATATATATATAATTATATAATCTATATATATTATATATATATATATCTATATACATATATATAATATTATATTATATTATATATATATATATATAATTATATATATTATATATATATCTATATATATAATATATATATATATATAATATATATACTATATATAATTAATATATATATATATAATTATATATATATATATATTATATATATAATTATTTAATAAATATATATAGATATATATATAATATAGTATATATATATACTATATTATATATATATATATATATATATAATATAAATATATATATATATACTATATATATATATTATATTATATATATATATATATATATATATATATATATATATATATTATATATGTGTACTATATTATATATATATATATATATATATATATATATATATAATATATATAATAATATATAAGTATATTATATATATATATATATATATATATCATCGTTAAAATGAACGTTTAAAAATAAAGACAGTTTGATATATAATATTATATTTATATATAATATATATATATATAGATATTATATTTTTTTTTTTTTTTTTTTTTACAGTTATCAACACCGCTCCGGGCAAAGCCCCTATTCAAGGAGGGGGTGTTTCACACCTCAACAAATTTTCAACTAACGCAAATTCCGCAAGATGAGCTAGCACAGACGCAGGCTTAAAAGTGAGGGAAATTAAATTGAGTAGGAAACAACATGAAGCGATGGAAGAAGAATTCCCAGAAAAGGAGGCTGGCAGGAAAGAAGGAGGCCCCGCAGCGAACTAGTCTGGAAGTTGCTAAACCTGCCACACAAAACTCATGTGCTGACACAGCACCCTTGTTGCTGCGAGGGTCTAAATTAAACGGGAGCGGCAACGCGAGTGAAAGCTCCTCGAGCACCTGCGCCTACGGTACCTATAAGAAAAGAGATTAAAGCCACCAAGCATCGCGCCGCAAAGATAGAGGGTCAAGTGAACTAGAAAGTACGGGACAGGTTTATAAGTCTTTTAGCCTTTGACTCGACCCCTATCCAAAGCCGGGTGAAACCTGAGCCCGCCCCAGATATGAGAGAGTACTCCATACAAGGGCTGGATGAGACCCTTGTATAACAGGGGGTAACTGTGAAGAGGAAAAAAGCGTCTCGCAGTCTAAACAACTCCCAGTTTCTTTGAGGCGCCCTAGCAACGTTGTTGATTGTGAGGTTTCGCAAGACATTTTTGTTTATGTAAGGCCAAGGATGTTTATATTATATTGTCAACAGCAGAGACGAAAGAACGTCGAAAGAGATAGGAAAGTTAAGAGGTGTCTTAGAGAGGGAGATTTGTAAAAGTTGGGTTTTTCTAAAGAAATTAAATTTCACAATGTTGCGACGACCCCACCCGAAATTCTATCAGATCAGCGAGAATAAGAATCGGAAAGATTAAAGACGAGAGGCAATCTAGAAGGTAGAAAGAAGGGAGCGACATTGAAATTGAGTTGAACGAATGAAGGGTCGAGGTCATCGCATACTGAGCTGGATAGAGTTAAACTTTACAGACGAGAAGATCATTAATGAAAAGCAGGAATAAAGTAGGAAAGATAAGACAGAACCCTGAGGAACACCACTATTTGACAGAATAGGAAGAAGAAGTCGCCCCATCGAACAACAGCCTGATATTGAGCGTTTTGAACAAACAGCTAGACATAAATAGCCAAGAGAAGGAGGAAATCCAAAGAAGGGGAGCTTGGAGAGCAGGGACGCGTGCCATACCCGGTCAAATGCTGTGGATATGTCAAGCGCCACCACCACGCAAGTCTCCCGTAATTCCTGAGGGTGGAAAACCATAGATCTGTTAGATAGGAAAGTATATTACCAGTAGACCTCGAACGCCGAAAGCGGTACTGGCGATCGGAAAGAAGGGAACGAGATTTCCAGATGGTCCCTAAGAAATGAGAGTTGATGAAGGGTTTCAAATATCTTAGATAGAATACAGGTTCAGAGCTATAGGCGATAGTTAGGAAGATCAGAGCGGCTTCCTTTTTTTTTCGGAATAGTTTGGACATAATGCGCGCTTCCGAATCACTGAGGGAAAGTGCGTATTTGTTTT
>JABUQX010030607.1:0-22899 GCA_015478945.1 Trachelipus rathkii
AATTAGACTATTATTTAAATACATTATTTCATATATTTAATGTTATTTTATATATATACTCATAATATTTATTTACATATAGTTGTGAAATAAACCGTAGTTATATATAAATAAAAAATATTTATACTATACTAATAAAAAAATTACTGACTCATTATTGAGTCATTAAATTTTCACATTTTACATTAAAATTTATAGTAACCCTGATACTAAATAGTAATAAGATATTTTATTATCTCTAAATATCAAACATATTGAAAATTAATTTGGTTAATATATATATATATATATCTAAAATTGAGTTTTTATAATCAGGTTAATTTAATTCAAGCATTATATGAAATAAAATTAATGTGTTTCATTATTGACAATAATGCATATATATATATAAATTTCAAAAAGCAGAAAGTTGAATTATGAAAATATTATATAATAAATATATATAGTTTTAAAGTGAGTAGTATTTATAACAATTGACGTTTTACTTAAATGTCAAAATTTATCAATTATTATTAATATGATTTTTAATTAATATATATATAATATACAGATATTTATCATAATAGTTGTGAAAAACGCTGTTATTAATAAAATAATTATTTAACTTACTAAATTCTACGCTTTTGCTTAATTTTCATAATTACAAAATTTTAAGTAAATTCTCTTAGTAAAGTACCGATGTTTTCCCTAAGATTCAACATATTTTGAAATAATTATATTTGGAATAATTATCTTTAAAAAATTGAGTTTATAATCATAAGTGAATCTTATCAGCATTATTGAATAATAAATAAATTATACTATGTGTATTTCATTAATAAATGCTATAATTTCAAAAAGTCAGAAAAAGCGATTATTAATTAATAGTTATTTGTAGTACTTATATAATGATGGATTTTATAATTATGTATTTCATATAATTTATTTATTTTATATTAAGCCAAATTATTTCATTTAATGTTATGTTAGATAACTATAATAATCACGTGTTTTATATATTAAAAAAAATCATATTATACATTCTAAAATTAAAATATGTATGTGCGTCTTTGTTTTCGTGAAATTGTGTGTGTCCAGCAGGGCGCGTTAGCATGTGTGTGTCCAGAAAATTGGACGACAATTTTAGAAATACTCCTTAAAGATCTGAATTGCTTTTATCTGTAATTCTCTATCACATTTGTCGTAATATATTCTTGGTTTAGCTATTAAGGTCCACTTAAAAGCCCATTAGAGTATTATTTAAAGGTATATTTTTCAGGAGTCATTTCCGCATGTATGGAAATAATCACTTGTGTTTCATTTGAGAAATGCTATGTTAAAGTGCTTTAGTAAAGCGAATTGTATTAATTCAGTTAATGCATTTGGTTGAACAATATTTTAAAATTGAGTAGCTTGGTTATAAAGAGTACCTATTTATCAAAATTTTCCGTTGTTTGACTCTATATTAAAATATTCAATTTCCTCACATACTATGAATTTTTTTTATATCAAAGTTAAGTTAGTGATAACCTGTTTTAATAAAAAAATTAACTTCTAAAATAACGCTTTTTCATAAATTTTACATTACAAAATTTTAGAAAACTCTATAATAAGTACGATTTTTCTCCTAAATATTCTCATACCATTTGAAATTATTTGGTAAATCTTAAAATTGAGTTTTTAACGGTATTTTCAGCATTTGAAAAAAAAAATGTGTTTCATTGAAATGCAATTTCAAAAAGCAGAAAAGCGAATTTATTAATAGTTTTAGGTGTCTTAAATTGACGTTTTTAATGAAATTTCAATATTTGTTTTTATATACCAAATATTTCATTAGTTGTGAAAACATGTCAATAAAAAATTTTAACTTCTAAAATTACGCTTTTCTTAAATTTTCACATTACAAATTTAGAACTCTTAAAAGTACGATTTTTCCTAAATTTCAACATTTGAAATTATTTGGTAAATCTTAAAGTTGAGTTTTTAACGGTATTTTCAGCATTTGAAAAAATAATGTGTTTCATTGAAATGCAATTTCAAAACAAAAAGGCGAATTTATTAATAGTTTTAGGTGTCTTAAATTGACGTTTTTTTTAATGAAATTTCATTATTTTATTTTATATATACCAAATATTTCATTAGTTGTGAAAACCTGTTTTAATAAAAAAATTTAACTTCTAAAATTACGCTTTTTCTTAAATTTTCACATTACAAATTTAGAACTCTTAAAAGTACGATTTTTCCTAAATATCAACATTTGAAATTATTTGGTAAATCTTAAAATTGAGTTTTTAACGGTATTTTCAGCATTTGAAAAAATAATGTGTTTCATTGAAATGCAATTTCAAAAAGCAGAAAAGTGAATTTATTAATAGTTTTAGGTGTCTTAAATTGACGTTTTTTAATGAAATTTCAATATTTGATTTTATATACCAAATATTTCATTAGTTGTGAAAACCTGTTTTAATAAAAAATTTTAACTTCTAAAATTACGCTTTTTGCTTAAATTTTCACATTACAAATTTAGAACTCTTAAAAAAACTTAAAAGTACGATTTTTCTAAATTTCATGGTTCTGAAAATAATTTGGTAATTCTTAAAATTGGGGGGTGAAGACTGGATTGAGACGGATTGGTGGAAAAAAATAATGTGTTTCATTAAAATGCAATTTCAAAAAGCAGAAAAGCGAATTTATTAATAGTTTTAAGTGTCTTAAATTGACGTTTTTTAATGAAATTTCAATATTTGTTTTTATATACCAAATATTTCATTAGTTGTGAAAACCTGTTTTAATAAAAAATTTTAAATTCTAAAATTACGCTTTTTCTTAAATTTTCACATTACAAATTTAGAACTCCTAAAAGTACGATTTTTCCTAAATTTCAACATTTGAAATTATTTGGTAAATCTTAAAATTGAGTTTTTAACGGTATTTTCAGCATTTGAAAAAATAATGTGTTTCATTGAAATGCAATTTCAAAAAGCAGAAAAGTGAATTTATTAATAGTTTTAGGTGTCTTAAATTGACGTTTTTTAATGAAATTTCAATATTTGTTTTTATATACCAAATATTTCATTAGTTGTGAAAACCTGTTTTAATAAAAAAATTTTAACTTCTAAAATTACGCTTTTTCTTAAATTTTCACATTACAAATTTAGAATTCTTAAAAGTACGTTTTTTCAATAAAATAATGTATATTTTGAAATATTGGTATCCTATAAATTGAAAGTTTTTTTAACTTTATTCCTGCTCCAATTTGAAAAAGAAAATGTGTTTCCATTGAATGCAATTTCAAAAAGCAGAAAAAGTGAATTTATTAATAGTTTTAGGTGTCTTAAATTGACGTTTTTTAATGAAATTTCAATATTTGTTTTTATATACCAAATATTTCACAATTAAAAGAAATTTATTTCAAATTAAGAAATTTTAAAACTTCTAAAATTACGCTTTTGCTTAAATTTTCACATTACAAATTTAGAACTCTTAAAAGTACGATTTTTCCTAAATTTCAACATTTGAAATTATTTGGTAAATTCTTAAAATTGAGTTTTTAACGGTATTTTCAGCATTTGAAAAAATAATGTGTTTCATTGAAATGCAATTTCAAAAAGCAGAAAAGCGAATTTATTAATAGTTTTAGGTGTCTTAAATTGAGGTTTTTTAATGAAATTTCAATATTTGTTTTTATATACCAAATATTTCATTAGTTGTGAAAACGTGTTTTAATAAAAAATTTTAACTTCTAAAATTACGCTTTTTCTTAAATTTTCACATTACAAATTTAGAACTCTTAAAAGTACGATTTTTCCTAAATTTCAACATTTGAAATTATTTGGTAAATCTTAAAATTGAGTTTTTAACGGTATTTTCAGCATTTGAAAAAATAATGTGTTTCATTGAAATGCAATTTCAAAAAGCAGAAAAGAGAATTTATTAATTGTTTTAGGTGTCTTAAATTGACGTTTTTTTAATGAAATTTCAATATTTGTTTTTATATACCAAATATTTCATTAGTTGTGAAAACCTGTTTTAATAAAAAATTTTAACTTCTAAAATTACGCTTGTGCTTAAATTTTCACATTACAAATTTAGAACTCTTAAAAGTACGATTTTTCCTAAATATCAACAATTACCAAATTATATGGTAAATCTTAAAATTCAGTTTTTAACGGTATTTTCAGCATTTGAAAAAATAATGTGTTTCATTGAAATGCAATTTCAAAAAGCAGAAAAGTGAATTTATTAATAGTTTTAGGTGTCTTAAATTGACGTTTTTTAATGAAATTTCAATATTTGTTTTTATATACCAAATATTTCATTAGTTGTGAAAACCTGTTTTAATAAAAAATTTTAACTTCTAAAATTACGCCTTTTTCTTAATATTTACACATTTACAAATTTAAAATTACTCTTAAAAGTACGAATTTTTCTAAATTTCAACATTTGAAATTTTTGGTAAATCTTAAAATTGAGTTTTAAAGGTATTTTCAGAAAGCATTTGAAAAAATAATGTGTTTCATTGAAATGCAATTTCAAAAAGCAGAAAAGAGAATTTATTAATAGTTTTAGTTGTCTTAAATTGACGTTTTTAATGAAATTTTAATATTTGTTTTTATATACCAAATATTTCATTAGTTGTGAAAACCTGTTTTAATAAAAAATTTTAACTTCTAAAATTACGCCTTTTTCTTAAATTTTCACATTACAAATTTAGAACTCTTAAAAGTACGATTTTTCCTAAATTTCAACATTTGAAATTATTTGGTAAATCTTTAAAATTGAGTTTTTACGGTATTTTCAGCTTTTGAAAAAAATAATGTGTTTCATTGAAATGCAATTTCAAAAAGCAGAAAAGCGAATTTATTAATAGTTTTAGGTGTCTTAAATTGACGTTTTTTAATGAAATTTCAATATTTGTTTTTATATACCAAATATTTCATTAGTTGTGAAAACCTGTTTTAATAAAAAATTTTAACTTCTAAAATTACTCCTTTTTTTTAAAATTTTCAAATAAAAAATTTTAAAACTCTTAAAAATTACTACATTTTTCCTAAATTTCAACATTTGAAATTATTTGGTAAATCTTAAAATTGAGTTTTTAACGGTATTTTCAGCATTTAAAAAAATAATGTGTTTCATTGAAATGCAATTTCAAAAAGCAGAAAAGCGAATTTATTAATAGTTTTAGGTGTCTTAAAATTTATAAATTTAAGCAATGAAATTAAAATATTTGTTTTTATATACCAAATATTTCTTAGTTGTGAAAACCGTTTTAATAAAAAATTTAACTTCTAAAATTACGCCTTTTCTTAAAATTTAGAACTTCTAAAAGTACGATTTTTCCTAAATATCAACATTTGAAAATTATTTGGTAATTCTTAAAAATTGAGTTTTTAAACGGTATTTTCAGCATTTGAAAAAATAATGTGTTTCATTGAAATGCAATTTCAAAAAGCAGAAAAGCGAATTTATTAATAGTTTTAGGTGTCTTAAATTGACGTTTTTTAATGAAATTTCAATAATTGATTTTATATACCAAATATTTCATTAGTTGTGAAAACCTGTTTTAATAAAAAATTTTAACTTCTAAAATTACGCTTTTTCTTAAATTTTAAAATTACAAATTTAGAACTCTTAAAAGTACGATTTTTCCTAAATTTCAACATTTGAAATTATTTGGTAATTCTTAAAATTGAGTTTTTAACGGTATTTTCAGCATTTGAAAAAATAATGTGTTTCATTGAAATGCAATTTCAAAAAGCAGAAAAGCGAATTTATTAATAGTTTTAGGTGTCTTAAATTGACGTTTTTTTAATGAAATTTCAATATTTGTTTTTATATACCAAATATTTCATTAGTTGTGAAAACCTGTTTTAATAAAAAATTTTAACTTCTAAAATTACGCTTTTTCTTAAATTTTCACATTACAAATTTAGAACTCTTAAAAGTACTATTTTTCCTAAATTTCAACATTTGAAATTATTTGGTAATTCTTAAAATTGAGTTTTTTAACGGGATTTTCAGCATTTGAAAAAATAATGTGTTTCATTGAAATGCAATTTCAAAAAGCAGAAAAGCAAATTATTAATAGTTTTAGGTGTCTTAAATTGACGTTTTTTAATGAAATTTCAATATTTTTTTTATATCCAAATATTTCATGCTGCCGTGTGAAAACCTGTTTTAATAAAAAAATTTTTAACTTCTAAAATTACGCTTTTTCTTAAATTTTCACATTACAAATTTAGAACTCTTAAAAGTACGATTTTTCCTAAAATTTCAACATTTTGAATTATTTTGGTAATTCTTAAATTGAGTTTTTAACGGGATTTTCAGCATTGAAAAAATAATGTGTTTCATTGAAATGCAATTTCAAAAAGCAGAAAAGCGAATTCATTATTAGTTTTAGGTGTCTTAAATTGACGTTTTTTAATGAAATTTCAATATTTGTTTTTATATACCAAATATTTCATTAGTTGTGAAAACCTGTTTTTTTAAAAAAAAAAATTTAACTTCTAAAATTACGCTTTTTCTTAAATTTTCACATTACAAATTTAGAACTCTTAAAAGTACGATTTTTCCTAAATTTCAACATTTGAAATTATTTGGTAAATCTTAAAATTGAGTTTTTAACGGTATTTTCAGCATTTGAAAAAATAATGTGTTTCATTGAAATGCAATTTCAAAAAGCAAAAAAGTGAATTTATTAATAGTTTTAGGTGTCTTAAATTGACGTTTTTTAATGAAATTTCAATATTTGTTTTTATATACCAAATATTTCATTAGTTGTGAAAACCTGTTTTAATCAAAAATTTTAACTTCTAAAATTACGCTTTTGCTTAAATTTTCACATTACAAATTTAGAACTCTTAAAAGTACGATTTTTCCTAAATTTCAACATTTGAAATTATTTGGTAATTATTAAAATTGAGTTTTTCACGGGATTTTCAGCATTTGAAAAAATAATGTGTTTCATTGAAATGCAATTTCAAAAAGCAGAAAAGCGAATTTATTAATAGTTTTAGGTGTCTTAAATTGACGTTTTTTAATGAAATTTCAATATTTGTTTTTATATACCAAATATTTCATTAGTTGAGAAAACCTGTTTTAATAAAAAATTTTAACTTCTAAAATTACGCTTTTTCTTAAATTTTCACATTACAAATTTAGAACTCTTAAAAGTACGATTTTTCCTAAATTTCAACATTTGAAATTATTTGGTAAATCTTAAAATTGAGGTTTTAAAGGTATTTTCAGCATTTGAAAAATAATGTGTTTCTTGAAATTAATTTCAAAAGGCAGAAAAGCTAATTTTATTAATAGTTATTAATTTAATTAATTTGACGTTGTCTTAATGAAATTTCATTAATTTATTGTCTTAAATATACCAAATATTTCATTAGTTGTGAAAACCTGTTTTTAATAAAAAATTTAACTTCTAAAATTACGCTTTTTCTTAAATTTTCACATTACAAATTTAGAACTCCTAAAAGTACGATTTTTCCTAAATATCAACATTTGAATCTATTTGGTAAATCTTAAAATTGAGTTTTTAACGGTATTTTCAGCATTTGAAAAAATAATGTGTTTCATTGAAATGCAATTTCAAAAAGCAGAAAAGTGAATTTATTAATAGTTTTAGGTGTCTTAAATTGACGTTTTTTAATGAAATTTCAATATTTGTTTTTATATACCAAATATTTCATTAGTTGTGAAAACCTGTTTTATAAAAATTTTAACTTCTAAAATTCTGCTTTTTCTTTATTTTTTCACATTACAAATTTAGAACTCTTAAAAGTACGATTTTTCCTAAATTTCAACATTTGAAATTATTTGGTAATTCTTAAAATTGAGTTTTTAACGGGATTTTCAGCATTGAAAAAAATAATGTGTTTCATTGAAATGCAATTTCAAAAAGCAGAAAAGCGAATTCATTAATAGTTTTAAGTGTCTTAAATTGAAATTTTTTAATGAAATTTCAATATTTGTTTTTATAAACCAAATATTTCATTAGTTGTGAAAACCTGTTTTAATAAAAAATTTTAACTTCTAAAATTACGCTTTTTCTTAAATTTTCACATTACAAATTTAGAACTCTTAAAAGTACGATTTTTCCTAAATTTCAACATTTGAAAAATTATTTGGTAAATCTTAAAATTGTGTTTTTAACGGTATTTTCAGCATTTGAAAAAAATAATGTGCTTCATTGAAATGCAATTTCTAAAAAGCAGAAAAAATTGTTTTATTAATAGTTTTAGGTGTCTAAATTGACTTTTTAATGAAATTTCAATATTTGTTTTTTAATATACCAAATATTTCATTAGTTGTGAAAACCTGTTATAATAAAAAATTTTAACTTCTAAAATTACGCTTTTTCTTAAATTTTCACATTACAAATTTAGAACTCTTAAAAGTACGATTTTTCCTAAATTTCAACATTTGAAATTATTTTGTAAATCTTAAAATTGAGTTTTTAACGGTATTTTCAGCATTTGAAAAAATAATGTGTTTCATTGAAATGCAATTTCAAAAAGCAGAAAAGTGAATTTATTAATAGTTGTTTTAGGTGTCTTAAATTGGACGTTTTTAATGAAATTTCATATATGATTTTATATTGCAATATTTCAACTTAAGTTTTTGTAAATTTTTTTTTTAATAAAAAATTTTAACTTCTAAAATTACGCTTTTTTTTTTAAATTTTCACATTACAAATTTAGAACTCTTAAAAGTACGATTTTTCCTAAATTTCAACATTTGAAATTATTTGGTAAATCTTAAAATTGAGTTTTTAACGGTATTTTCAGCATTTGAAAAAATAATGTGTTTCATTGAAATGCAATTTCAAAAAGCAGAAAAGCGAATTTATTAATAGTTTTTTAGGTGTCTTAAATTGACGTTTTTTTAATGAAATTTCAATATTTGTTTTTATATACCAAATATTTCATTAGTTGTGAAAACCTGTTTTAATAAAAAATTTTAACTTCTAAAATTACGCTTTTTCTTAAATTTTCACATTACAAATTTAGAACTCCTAAAAGTACGATTTTTCCTAAATTTCAACATTTGAAATTATTTGGTAAATCTTAAAATTGAGTTTTAACGGTATTTTCAGCATTTGAAAAAATAATGTGTTTCATTGAAATGCAATTTCAAAAAGCAGAAAAGTGAATTTATTAATAGTTTTAGGTGTCTTAAATTGACGTTTTTTAATGAAATTTCAATATTTGTTTTTATATACCAAATATTTCATTAGTTGTGAAAACCTGTTTTAATAAAAAATTTTAATTTCTAAAATTACGCTTTTGCTTAAATTTTCACATTACAAATTTAGAACTCTTAAAAGTAGATTTTTTCCTAAATTTCAACATTTGAAATTATTTGGTAATTCTTAAAATTGTGTTTTTAAGGTATTTTCAGCATTTGAAAAAAATAATGTGTTTCATTGAAATGCAATTTCAAAAAGCAGAAAAGAGAATTTATTAATAGTTTTAGGTGTCTTAAATTGACGTTTTTTAATGAAATTTCAACATTTGTTTTTATATACCAAATCTTTCATTAGTTGTGAAAACCTGTTTTAATAAAAAATTTTAACTTCTAAAATTACGCTTTTTCTTAAATTTTCACATTACAAATTTAGAACTCTTAAAAGTACGATTTTTCCTAAATTTCAACATTTGAAATTATTTGGTAATTCTTAAAATTGAGTTTTTAACGGGATTTTCAGCATTTGAAAAAATAATGTGTTTAATTGAAATGCATTATATCCAAAAAGCAGAAAAGCGGAATTTATTATAGTTTTTTAAGTGTCTTAAATGACGATTTTTTAATTAAAATTTAAGTTATTTTGTTTTTATATACCAAATATTTCATTAGTTGTGAAAACCTGTTTTAATAAAAAATTTTAACTTCTAAAATTACGCTTTTTCTTAAATTTTCACATTACAAATTTAGAACTCTTAAAAGTACGATTTTTCCTAAATTTCAACATTTGAAATTATTTGGTAAATCTTAAAATTGAGTTTTTAACGGTATTTTCAGCATTTGAAAAATAATGTGTTTCATTGAAATGCAATTTCAAAAAGCAGAAAAGTGAATTTATTAATAGTTTTAGGTGTCTTAAATTGACGTTTTTTAATGGAATTTCAATATTTGTTTTTATATACCAAATATTTCATTAGTTGTGAAAACCTGTTTTAATAAAAAATTTTAACTTCCAAAATTACGCTTTTTCTTAAATTTTCACATTACAAATTTAGAACTCTTATAAGTACGATTTTTTCCTAAATTTCAACATTTGAAATTATTTGGTATTCCTTAAAATTGAGTTTTTAACGGGATTTTTCGAATTTAGCAAATAATTTCAAATGTTGAAATTTAGGAAAAATGCAATTTCAAAAAGCAGAAAAGAGAATTTATTAATAGTTTTAGGTGTCTTAAATTGACGTTTTTTAATGAAATTTCAATATTTGTTTTTATATACAAATATTTCATTAGTTGTGAAAACCTGTTTTAATAAAAAATTTTAACTTCTAAAATTACGCTTTTTCTTAAATTTTCACATTACAAATTTAGAACTCTTAAAAGTACGATTTTTCCTAAATTTCAACATTTGAAATTATTTGGTAAATCTTAAAATTGAGTTTTTAACGGTATTTTCAGCATTTGGAAAAATAATGTGTTTCATTGAAATGCAATTTCAAAAAGCAGAAAAGTGAATTTATTAATAGTTTTAGGTGTCTTAAATTGACGTTTTTTAATGAAATTTCATATTTGTTTTTTGATATACCAAATATTTTCATTAGTTGTGGAAAACCTTGTTTTAATAAAAAATTTTAACTTCTAAAATTACGCTTTTTCTTAATTTCACATTACAAATTTAGAACTCCTAAAAGTACGATTTTTCCCTAAAATTTCAACATTTGAAAATTATTTGGTAATCTTAAAATTCGAGTTTTTAACGGCTATTTTCAAGCATTTAAAAAATATCCGTGTTTCATTGAAACTGCATTTCAAAAGCAGAAAAAGTGAATTTATTAATAGTTTTAGGTTAAATTGACGTTTTTTAATGAAATTTCAATATTTGTTTTTTATATACCAAATATTTCATTAGTTGTGAAAACCTGTTTTAATAAAAAATTTTAACTTCTAAAATTACGCTTTTTCTTAAATTTTCACATTACAAATTTTCCTATTTCAACATTTGAAATTATTTGGTAATTCTTAAAATTGAGTTTTTAACGGGATTTTCAGCATTGAAAAAAATAATGTGTTTCATTGAAATGCAATTTCAAAAAGCAGAAAAGCGAATTTATTAATAGTTTTAAGTGTCTTAAATTGAAATTTTTTAATGAAATTTCAATATTTGTTTTTATATACCAAATATTTCATTAGTTGTGAAAACCTGTTTTAATAAAAAATTTTACTTCTAAAATTACGCTTTTTCTTAAATTTTCACATTACAAATTTAGAACTCTTAAAAGTACGATTTTTCCTAAATTTCAACATTTGAAATTATTTTGTAAATCTTAAAATTGAGTTTTTAACGGTATTTTCAGCATTTGAAAAAATAATGTGCTTCATTGAAATGCAATTTCAAAAAGCAGAAAAGAGAATTTATTAATAGTTTTAGGTGTCTTAAATTGACGTTTTTTAATGAAATTTCAATATTTGTTTTTATATACCAAATATTTCATTAGTTGTGAAAACCTGTTTTAATATAAAAATTTTAACTTCTAAAATTACGCTTGTGCTTAAATTTTCACATTACAAATTTAGAACTCTTAAAAGTACGATTTTTCCTAAATTTCAACATTTGAAATTATTTGGTAAATCTTAAAATTGAGTTTTTAACGGTATTTTCAGCATTTTGAAAAACTAAAATGTTTTTCTTTAATGAAAATTTCAAAATAGCAGAAAAGTGAAATTTATTAATAGTTTTAGGTGTCTTAAATTGACGTTTTTTAATGAAATTTCAATATTTGTTTTTATATACCAAATATTTCATTAGTTGTGAAAACCTGTTTTAATAAAAAAATTTAACTTCTAAAATTACGCTTTTTCTTAAATTTTCACATTACAAATTTAGAACTCTTAAAAATACGATTTTTCCTAAATTTCAACATTTGAAGTTATTTGGTAATTCTTAAAATTGAGTTTTTAACGGGATTTTCAGCATTTGAAAAAATAATGTGTTTCATTGAAATGCAATTTCAAAAAGCAGAAAAGCGAATTTATTAATAGTTTTAAGTGTCTTAAATTGACGTTTTTTAATGAAATTTCAATATTTGTTTTTATATACCAAATATTTCATTAGTTGTGAAAAACCTGTTTTAATAAAAAATTTTAACTTCTAAAATTTACGCTTTTTCTTAAATTTTCACATTACAATTTAGAAAAGCAGAAAAAATGAAATTTTTAATAAATTTCAACATTTGAAATTTGGTAAATCTTAAAATTGAGTTTTTAACGGTATTTTCAGCATTTGAAAAAATAATGTGTTTCATTGAAATGCAATTTCAAAAAGCAGAAAAGTGAATTTATTATAGTTTTAGGTGTCTTAAATTGACGTTTTTTAATGAAATTTCAATATTTGTTTTTATATACCAAATATTTCATTAGTTGTGAAAACCTGTTTTAAATAAAAATTTTAACTTCTAAAATTACGCTTTTTCTTAAATTTTCACATTACAAATTTAGAACTCAAAAAGTACGATATTTCCTAAATTTCAACATTTGAAATTATTTGGTAAATCTTAAAATTGAGTTTTTAACGGTATTTTCAGCATTTGAAAAAATAATGTGTTTCATTGAAATGCAATTTCAAAAAGCAGAGAAGTGAATTTATTAATAGTTTAAGGTGTCTTAAATTGACGTTTTTTAATGAAATTTCAATATTTGTTTTTATATACCAAATATTTCATTAGTTGTGAAAACCTGTTTTAATAAAAAATTTTAACTTCTAAAATTACGCTTTTGCTTAAATTTTCACATTACAAATTTAGAATTTTTTATAAGTTCTTGATTTTTCCTAATTTTTCAACATTCGAAATTATTTGATAATTCTTAAAAATTGAGTTTTTTAAACGGGATTTTCAGCATTAAAAAAATTAATGTGTTTCATTGAAATGCAATTTCAAAAAGCAGAAAAGTGAATTTATTAATAGTTTTAGGTGTCTTAAATTGACGTTTTTTAATGAAATTTCAATATTTGTGTTTATATACCAAATATTTCATTAGTTGTGAAAACCTGTTTTAATAAAAAATTTTAACTTCTAAAATTACGCTTTTTCTTAAATTTTCACATTACAAATTTAGAACTCTTAAAAGTACGATTTTTCCTAAATTTCAACATTTGAAATTATTTGGTAAATCTTAAAATTGAGTTTTTTAACGGTATTTTTCAGCATTTGAAAAAATAATGTGTTTTATTAGAAATGCAATTTTAAAAAAGCAAGAACCAGAGAATTTATTAAAATAGTTTTATGGTTGTCTTAAAATTGACGTTTTTAATGAAGATTTCAATTATCTGTTTTTAATATACTAGAATATTTTCATTGTTGTGTAAAACTGATTTCAAAAATGAATTTTAATTGCTAAAATGTACGCTTTTTCTTAAATTTTCACATTACAAATTTAGAACTCTTAAAAGTACGATTTTTTATAAATTTCAACATTTGAAATTATTTGGTAAATCTTAAAATTGAGTTTTTAACGGTATTTTCAGCATTTAAAAAAATAATGTGTTTCATTGAAATGCAATTTCAAAAAGCAGAAAAGAGAATTTATTAATAGTTTTAGGTGTCTTAAATTGACGTTTTTTAATGAAATTTCAATATTTGTTTTTATATACTAACCAAATATTTCATTAGTTTTTAAAACCTGTTTAATAAAAAATTTTAACTTCTAAAATTACGCTTTTTCTTAAATTTTTACATTACAAATTTAGAACTCTTAAAAGTACGATTTTTCCTAAATTTCAACATTTGAAATTATTTGTTAAATCTTAAAATTGAGTTTTTTTTTTTGTTAAAAAATAATGTGTTTCATTAAAATACAATTTCAAAAAGCAGAAAAGAGAATTTATTAATTGTTTTAGGTGTCTTAAATTGACGTTTTTTAATGAAATTTCAATATTTGTTTTTATATACCAAATATTTCATTAGTTTTGAAAACCTGTTTTAATAAAAAATTTAACTTCTAAAATTACGCATTTTCTTAAATTTTCACATTACAAATTTAGAACTCTTAAAACTACGATTTTTCCTAAATTTCAACATTTGAAATTATTTTTTAATCTTAAAATTGAGTTTTTAACGGTATTTTCAGCATTTGAAAAAATAATGTGTTTCATTGAAATGCAATTTCAAAAAGCAGAAAAGAGAATTTATTAATAGTTTTAGGTGTCTTAAATTGACGTTTTTTTAATGAAATTTCAATATTTGTTTTTATATACTAAATATTTCATTAGTTGTGAAAACCTGTTTTAATAAAAAATTTTAACTTTTAAAATTACGCTTTTTCTTAAATTTTCACATTACAAATTTAGAACTCTTAAAAGTACGATTTTTCCTAAATTTCAACATTTGAAATTATTTGGTAAATCTTAAAATTGAGTTTTTAAACGGTATTTTCAGCATTTGAAAAAATAATGTGTTTCATTGAAATGCAATTTCAAAAAGCAGAAAAGTGAATTTATTAATAGTTTAAGGTGTCTAAAATTGACGTTTTTTAATGAAATTTCAATATTTGTTTTTATATACTAAATATTTCATTAGTTGTGAAAACCTGTTTTAATAAAAAAATTATAACTTCTAAAATTACGCTTTTTCTTAAATTTTCACATTACAAATTTAGAACTCTTAAAAGTACGATTTTTCCTAAATATCCAACATTGAAAGTTAAGTGGTTTCTAAGAGAGAGAGTTTTTTTTTATTTTGCGAAAAAAACTACCTTTTCTTTGAAAATATAATGCATAAAAGAGAATTTATTAATTGTTTTAGGTGTCTTAAATTGACGTTTTTTAATGAAATTTCAATATTTGTTTTTATATACCAAATATTTCATTAGTTGTGAAAACCTGTTTTAATAAAAAATTTTAACTAAAATTACGCTTTTTCTTAAACTTTTTCACATTACTAATTTTAGAACTGCTTAAAAGTACGATTTTTTCCTAAATTTCACATTTGCAAATCATTTGTAAATAATAATAATAATAATAACGATATTTTAAGCATTTGAAAAAATAATGTGTTTCATTGAAATGCAATTTCAAAAAGCAGAAAAGTGAATTTATTAATAGTTTAAGGTGTCTTAAATTGACGTTTTTTAATGAAATTTCAATATTTGTTTTTATATACCAAATATTTCATTAGTTGTGAAAACCTGTTTTAATAAAAAATTATAACTTCTAAAATTACGCTTTTTCTTAAATTTTCACATTACAAATTTAGAACTCTTAAAAGTACGATTTTTCCAAAATTTCAACATTTGAAATTATTTGGTAATCTTAAAATTGAGTTTTTAACGGTATTTTCAGCATTTAAAAAAATAATGTGTTTCATTGAAATGCAATTTCAAAAAGCAGAAAAGTGAATTTATTAATAGTTTTAGGTGTCTTAAATTGACGTTTTTTAATGAAATTTCAATATTTGTTTTTATATACCAAATATTTCATTAGTTGTGAAAACCTGTTTATAATGAAAATTAACTTCTAAAATTACGCTTTTTCTTAAAATTTCACATTACAAATTTAGAACTCTTAAAAGTACGATTTTTCATAAATTTCAACATTTGAAATTATTTGGTAAATCTTAAAATTGAGTTTTTTTTTTTTTAAAAATAATGTGTTTCATTGAAATACAATTTCAAATAGCAGAAAAGAGAATTTATTAATTGTTTTAGGTGTCTTAAATTGATGTTTTTTAATGAAATTTCAATATTTGTTTTTATATACCAAATATTTCATTAGTTGTGAAAACCTGTTTTAATAAAAAATTTTAACTTCTAAAATTACGCTTTTTCTTAAATTTTCACATTACAAATTTAGAAGTCTTAAAAGTACGATTTTTCCTAAATTTCAACATTTGAAATTTATTGGTAAATCTTAAAATTGAGTTTTTAACGGTATTTTCAGCATTTGAAAAAATAATGTGTTTCATTGAAATGCAATTTCAAAAAGCAGAAAAGTGAATTTATTAATTGTTTTAGGTGTCTTAAATTGACGTTTTTTAATGAAATTTCAATATTTGTTTTTATATACCAAATATTTCATTAGTTGTGAAAACCTGTTTTAATAAAAAATTTTAACTTCTAAAATTACGCTTTTTCTTAAATTTTCACATTACAAATTTAGAACTCTTAAAAGTACGATTTTTCCTAAATTTCAACATTTGAAATTATTTGGTAAATCTTAAAATTGAGTTTTTAACGGTATTTTCAGCATTTGAAAAAATTATGTTTCATTGAAATGACAATTTCAAAAAGCAGAAAAGTGAATTTATTAAGTTTTAGGTGTCTTAAATTGACGTTTTTTAATGAAATTTCAATATTTGTTTTTATATACCAAATATTTCATTAGTTGTGAAAACCTGTTTTGATAAAAAATTTTAACTTCTAAAATTACGCTTTTTCTTAAATTTTCACATTACAAATTTAGAACTCTTAAAAGTACGATTTTTCCTAAATTTCAACATTTGAAATTATTTGGTAAATCTTAAAATTAAGGTTTTTTTTTTTTTTAAAAAAAAATGTGTTTCATTGAAATATCAATTTTAAAAAGCAGAAAAGAGAATTTATTAAATTATTTTAGGTGTCTTAAATTGACGTTTTTTAATGAAATTTAAATATTTGTTTTTATATACCAAATATTTCATTAGTTGTGAAAACCTGTTTTAATAAAAAATTTTAACTTCTAAAATTACGCTTTTTCTTAAATTTTCACATTACAAATTTAGAGCTCTTAAAAGTACGATTTTTCCTAAATTTCAACATTTGAAATTATTTGGTAAATCTTAAAATTGAGTTTTTAACGGTATTTTCAGCATTTGAAAAAATAATGTGTTTCATTGAAATGCAATTTCAAAAAGCAGAAAAGCGAATTTATTAATAGTTTTAGGTGTCTTAAATTGACGTTTTTTAATGAAATTTCTATATTTGTTTTTATATACCAAATATTTCATTAGTTGTGAAAACCTGTTTTAATAAAAAATTTTAACTTCTAAAATTACGCTTTTTCTTAAATTTTCACATTACAAATTTAGAACTCTTAAAAGTACGATTTTTCCTAAATTTCAACATTTGAAATTATTTGGTAAATCTTAAAATTGAGTTTTTAACAATATTTTCAGCATTTGAAAAAATAATGTGTTTCATTAAAATGCAATTTTAAAAAGCTGAAAAGTGAATTTATTAATAGTTTTAGGTGTCTTAAATTGGCGTTTTGTAATGAAATTTTAATATTTGTTTTTATATACCAAATATTTCATTAGTTGTGAAAACCTGTTTTAATAAAAATTTAACTTCTAAAATTACGCTTTTTCTTAAATTTTCACATTACAAATTTAGAACTCTTAAAAGTACGATTTTTCCTAAATTTCAACATTTGAAATTATTTGGTAAATCTTAAAATTGAGTTTTTAACGGTATTTTCAGCATTTGAAAAAATAATGTGTTTCATTGAAATGCAATTTCAAAAAGCAGAAAAGTGAATTTATTAATAGTTTTAGGTGTCTTAAATTGACGTTTTTTAATGAAATTTCAATATTTGTTTTTATATACCAAATATTTCATTAGTTGTGAAAACCTGTTAATAAAAAATTTAACTTCTAAAATTACGCTTGCTTAAATTTTCACATTACAAATTTAGAACTCTTAAAAGTACGATTTTTCCTAAATTTCAACATTTGAAATTATTTGGTAAATCTTAAAATTGAGTTTTTTTTTTTTGAAAAAATAATGTGTTTCATTGAAATACAATTTCAAAAAGCAGAAAAGCGAATTTATTAATAGTTTTAGGTGTCTTAAATTGACGTTTTTTAATGAAATTTCAATATTTGTTTTTATATACCAAATATTTCATTAGTTGTGAAAACCTGTTTTAATAAAAAGTTTTAACTTCTAAAATTACGCTTTTTCTTAAATTTTTCACATTACAAATTTAGAACTCTTAAAAGTACGATTTTTCCAAAATTTAACATTTGAAATTATTTGGTAAATCTTAAAATTGAGTTTTTAACGGTATTTTCAGCATTTGAAAAAATAATGTGTTTCATTGAAATGCAATTTCAAAAAGCAGAAAAGAGAATTTATTAATAGTTTTAGGTGTCTTAAATTGACGTTTTTTAATGAAATTTCAATATTTGTTTTTATATACCAAATATTTCATTAGTTGTGAAAACCTGTTTTTAATAAAAAATTTTAACTTCTAAAATTACGCTTTTTCTTAAATTTTCACATTACAAATTTAGAACTCTTAAAAGTACGATTTTTCCTAAATTTCAACATTTGAAATTATTTTGTAAATCTTAAAATTGAGTTTTTAACGGTATTTTCAGCATTTGAAAAAATAATGTGTTTCATTGAAATGCAATTTCAAAAAGCTGAAAAGTGAATTTATTAATAGTTTTAGGTGTCTTAAATTGACGTTTTTTAATGAAATTTCAATATTTGTTTTTATATACCAAATATTTCATTAGTTGTGAAAACCTGTTTTAATAAAAAATTTTAACTTCTAAAATTACGCATTTTCTTAAATTTTCACATTACAAATTTAGAACTCTTAAAAGTACGATTTTTCCTAAATTTCAACATTTGAAATTATTTGGTAAATCTTAAAATTGAGTTTTTAACGGTTTTTCAGCATTTGAAAAATGTGTTTCATTGAAATGCAATTTCAAAAAGCAGAAAAGTGAATTTATTAATAGTTTTAGGTGTCTTAAATTGACGTTTTTTAATGAAATTTCAATATTTGTTTTTATATACCAAATATTTCATTAGTTGTGAAAACCTGTTTTAATAAAAAATTTTAACTTTTAAAATTACGCTTTTTCTTAAATTTTCACATTACAAATTTAGAACTCTTAAAAGTACGATTTTTCCTAAATTTCAACATTTGAAATTATTTGGTAAATCTTAAAATTGAGTTTTTAACGGTATTTTCAGCATTTGAAAAAATAATGTGTTTCATTGAAATGCAATTTCAAAAAGCAGAAAAGTGAATTTATTAATAGTTTTAGGTGTCTTAAAATGACGTTTTTAATGAAATTTCAATATATTGTTTTATATATACCAAATATTCATTAGATTTGTAGAAACCTGTATTTAAAATAAAAAGTTATAACTTCTAAAATAACGCTTTTTCTTAATTTTCACATTACCATTTAGAACTCTTAAAAGTACGATTTTTCCTAAATTTCAACATTTGAAATTATTTGGTAAATCTTAAAATTGAGTTTTTTTTTTTTTTGAAAAAATAATGTGTTTCATTAAAATACAATTTCAAATAGCAGAAAAGAGAATTTATTAATTGTTTTAGGTGTCTTAAATTGACGTTTTTTAATGAAATTTCAATATTTGTTTTTATATACCAAAAATATTTCATTAGTTGTGAAAACTGTTTTAATAAAAAATTTTTAACTACCTAAAACTACGCTTTTTCTAAAATTTTCACATTACATAATTTAGAACTCTTAAAAGTACGATTTTTCCTAAAATTTCAACATTTGAAATTATTTGGTAAATCTTAAAATTGAGTTTTTTTTTTTTTAAAAAAATAAATAGTGTTTTCATTAAAATACTATTTCAAATAGCAGAAAAGAGAATTTATTAATTGTTTTAGGTGTCTTAAATTGACGTTTTTTAATGAAATTTCAATATTTGTTTTTATATACCAAATATTTCATTAGTTGTGAAAACCTGTTTTAATAAAAAAATTTAACTTCTAAAATTACGCTTTTTCTTAAATTTTCACATTACAAATTTAGAACTCTTAAAAGTACGATTTTTCCTAAATTTCAACATTTGAAATTATTTTGTAAATCTTAAAATTGAGTTTTTAACGGTATTTTCAGCATTTGAAAAAAAAATAATGTGTTTCATTGAAATGCAATTTCAAAAAGCTGAAAAGTGAATTTATTAATAGTTTCAGGTGTCTTAAATTGACGTTTTTTTTTATAACATTTCAATATTTGTTTTTATATACCAAATATTTCATTAGTTGTGAAAACCTGTTTTAATAAAAAATTTTAACTTCTAAAATTACGCTTTTTCTTAAATTTTCACATTACAAATTTAGAACTCTTAAAAGTACGATTTTTTCCTAAATTTTAAATTATTTGGTAAATCTTAAAATTGAGTTTTTAACGGTATTTTCAGCATTTGAAAAAATAATGTGTTTCATTGAAATGCAATTTCAAAAAGCAGAAAAGCGAATTTATTAATAGTTTTAGGTGTCTTAAATTGACGTTTTTTAATGAAATTTCAATATCCTGTTTTATATACTAAATATTTCATTAGTTATGAAAACGCTGTTTTAATAAAAAATTTTAAACTTCTCTGAAATTACGCTTTTTCTTAAATTTTTCACATTACAAATTTAGAACTCTTAAAAGTACGATTTTTTCCCTAATTTCAACATTTGAATTTTGTAAATTTAAAAATTGTGTTTTTTAACGGTATTTTTCAGCATTTAAAAAAAATAGTGTGTTCTATTTTGGCATGCAATTTAAAAAGCAGAAAATACATTCATTACAGCTTAAGGTGTAGCTAGTGTTGCCATTTTTTATGAAAGTTAAATATTTGTTTTTAGATACTAAATGATTGAATTAGTTGGAAAACCTGTTTTTTAATCAAAAAGTTATAAACTATCCTAAAATTACGCTTTTTCTTAAATTTTCCCCATTACAAATTTAGAACTCTCTAAAGTACGATTTTTCCTAAAATTTCAAAATTTGAAATCCTATTTGGTAAATCTTAAAAATTGAAAGTTTTTTTTTTTTGAAAAAATAATGTGGTTTTCATTAAAAATACTATTTCAAATAGCTAGAAAAAGAGAATTTATTATGTGTTTTAGGTGTCTTATAATTGACGTTTTTTTAATGAATTTCAATATTGTTTTTATATACCAATTATTAATCATTAGTTGTGAAAACCTGTTTTAATAAAAAATTTTAACTTCTAAAAGATTACGCTTTTTCTTAAATTTCACATTACAAATTTAAAAACTCTTAAAGTACGATTTTTCCTAAATTTCAAAATTTGAAATTATTTGGTAAATCTTAAAATTGAGTTTTTTTTTTTTTTTGAAAAATAATGTTTTTATAAAATACTTTTTCAAACATAGTATAAAGGGATTTTTTTATTTTTTTTAGTGTCCTTAAATTGACGTTTTTTTATGAAATTTCATATTTGTTTTTATATACCAAATTTCATTAGTGTGAAAAACCTGTTTTAGATAAAATTTAACTTCTAAAAACTAACGCTTTTTTCTTAAATTTTTCACATACAATTTAGAACTCTTAAAATACGAAATTTTTACAAAACATTTCAACATTTGAAATTATTTGGTAAATCTTAAAATTGAGTTTTTAAAGGTATTTTCAGCATTTGAAAAAATAATGTGTTGCATTGAAATGCAATTTCAAAAAGCAGAAAAGAGAATTTATTAATAGTTTTAGGTGTCTTAAATTGACGTTTTTTAATGAAATTTCAATATTTGTTTTTATATACCAAATATTTCATTAGTTGTGAAAACCTGTTTTAATAAAAAATTTTAACTTCTAAAATTACGCATTTTCTTAAATTTTCACATTACAAATTTAGAACTCTTAAAAGTACGATTTTTCCATTAGTTGTGATAACCATTTGTAATATATATTTGATAAATTTTAAAATTGATTTTTTAAAAGGTTTTTTTAGAATTTTAAAAAAATAATGTGTTTTTTCATTGAAGTGTAATTTTAAAAAAAGAGAAAAAGTGAATATATTAATTGTTTTTTATTTCTTAAATGACGTTTTGTAAGGAAATTTCAAATATTTGTTTTATATACCAAATATTTCATTAGTTGTGAAAACCTGTTTTAATAAAAAATTTTAACTTCTAAAATTACGCTTTTTCTTAAATTTTCACATTACAAATTTAGAACTCTTAAAAGTACGATTTATCCTAAATTTCAACATTTGAAATTATTTGGTAAATCTTAAAATTGAGTTTTTAACGGTATTTTCAGCATTTGAAAAAATAATGTGTTTCATTGAAATGCAATTTCAAAAAGCAGAAAAGAGAATTTATTAATAGTTTTAGGTGTCTTAAATTGACGTTTTTTAATGAAATTTCAATATTTGTTTTTATATACCAAATATTTCATTAGATATGAAAACCTGTTTTAATAAAAAAAATTTTAACTTCTAAAATTACGCTTTTCCTTAAATTTTCACATTACAAATTTAGAACTCCTAAAAGTACGATTTTTCCTAAATTCTTAAAATTGAGTTTTTAACGGTATTTTCAGCATTTGAAAAAATAATGTGTTTCATTGAAATGCAATTTCAAAAAACAGAAAAGAGAATTTATTAATAGTTTTAGGTGTCTTAAATTGACGTTTTTTAATGAAATTTCAATATTTGTTTTTATATACCAAATATTTCATTAGTTGTGAAAACACTGTTTTAATAAAAACAATTTTAACTTCTAAAATTACAGTTTTTCTTAAATTTTCACATTTACAAATTTAGAACTCTTAAAAGTAACGATTTTCCTAAAATATCCAACATTTGAAAATTAATTTGGTAAATCTTAAAATTGAGTTTTTTTTTTGAAAAAATAATGTGTTTCATTGAAATTCAATTTCAAATAGCAGAAAAGAGATTTATTTAAAGTTTTAAGGTGTCTTAAATTGACGTTTTTTAATGAAAATTTCAATATTTGTT
>JABUQX010030608.1:0-2500 GCA_015478945.1 Trachelipus rathkii
GGAGATAAGGTTGTTTATTATTGTGGCAAAAGGGCAATAACACATGAAGATTTGGAAATTTTTTAAACAAATATGTTTCATAGGTTTTGAGACTTTCAATATTGAGAAACAATATCCAAATTATTTAAAGAATTGAAATCAGAGTTGAAAACTCGGTAGCAAACTAATAATGCCAGAGGAGAGAGAGAGAGAGAGAGACGAGAGAGAGAGAGATGAAGGAGAGAGAGAGAGAGAGAGAGAGAGAGAGAGAGAGAGAGAGAGAGAGAGAGATGAGAGTAGAGAGAGAGAGAGAGAGAGAGAGATGAGAGAGAGAGAGAGAAAGAGAGAAGAGAGGAGAGAGAGAGAGAGAGTTGAAAGAGGTAGAAGAATAAGACTCGAACTGTTGACAAGAATAAGAACATTAAGAATAAAGGACAGGTTAAGAAGTCCACATGGACGCTATCGAGACTGTCCCAGTCAACCCACTAACCAAACATTGATTCAGTGTCATATATCCAAAAGCTACCTAGGGCTTGGTCAAATTTCTGTAATAAAATCACACAGTTTGGCTTAGTCAAAAAAATGATATATGATACCAAGACGATCCACATGCTTGAATAACTAAGTTATGGCAGTACAATGCAGTATATAACATTAGTAACTAACTGTTAACTAAAAACCCGCCATTTGGCTTCGTTCTAAATAGTACTATTGATATCCCACCCATCACATATACCTATGCTCAATCCTTTCCTTAAATGTTGCCCATCTGAGTCAGCACCCAAAAGCTTCCTGTGGCAACCATTCCCAAAATTTAACAACTCCTATTGCTGAATTGCATGCTTTCTTATATCAAGATGGCATGCTTTCTTCTTAATTTTCTTGTTATGCATCCTGGTCTCCCGTCCGTGCTATGAATGTAAATGAAAGTCGTTCATGAAAATTATTAATGGGTATTAGGATAAGACAAAATTCATGTGAAGAACTATTACACTGGCCAACAAAAAAAAAATTTTTTTTTTGTGCCAAGGACATTTTATCGAATTTATAGTAAATCCGGGTGTGCTGATTTCAGAATGACATTAGTTTCCAAGATTGGCTCTATTTCTTGAGATACAGGGTGTTCCAGATTTACTCTTATACAAATATCTTTTTTAATGCATATTTTACAGTAATATCGTTTTATTTCTTTTTAATTGGCTTACCCTTTATATATACTTTATTTTTTTCGGTATTTCGAGAAACACTATGAGTAGCTTTAACGAAGAGGCCTGTTGAATAACAGACCAATGTATATTCTGCTACATCTTGGTGAATATTGCCAGGAGAACCAAAGAAGAAATATTACTAACTTTGTGAAGCAAGCATATCTGGCATACTTTGGAATGAAACTCGGAGACCAAGATAAGTCTTGGGCTCCCCATATGGTCTGTAAAACGTGTGTTGAAAATCTACGTCAGTGGAAAAATGGACGAAGAAAAGGTTTAAAATTTGGTGTGCCTATGGTATGGCGGGAGCCAAAGAATCACCACAGTGACTTTTATTTTTGTTTGGTTAATGTGAAAGGTATCAATCGTTACAAGAAACGTAAATTTGAGAATCCGGATTTGGAATCAGCAAGGCGACCTGTACCACACTCCGACGATGTCCCCATCCCAGTGTTCACTACACTCCCAGACTTAGCATTGTCTGATGAAGAAGATATCCAGGATTTGGTGTGCACACGTGCAGATAGTGGTAGTGAATATGAAGAAAGTACTTCTACACAGCAACAGTTCTCCCAGGAAGAGATCAATGATTTAGTGCGAGAGTTAAGTCTCTCCAAAGCTAGATTCTGAGCTTTTAGCATCTAGAATAAGTGAAAAGAACTGTCCTCAAGGCCGAATGTAAAATAACTTTTTTTTTCGGACAAGAGAGAGGTAGTATTTCTTCCATATTTCATTGAAGAAGAAGACTAGTATACTGTAGGAACATCTCTGGACTCCTACTCAAGGGGGTTACTAACATACGACCAGAAGATTGCGATTTGTTTATGTATAGTTTCAATCGAGAAGCTGTAGTGTGTTTATTGAACAATATGGCAATAGTATGGCATCGATTCAATAGGTCACTCAACATAAACTGAAGATGGAATTATGAAAATATAAGAATGATCTGGCAGAAGCTTAGATATAATGAACACTAGTGGTCTATATGCGTTGATTTTGACAGATGGTCTAACATTCTTACTTGGGCACTAAAGCGGATACTACTAAGTACCCCCTTGTTTATATCGCTTGTGCGATTAGTAGGCTAAAAGAAGACCACTGGGAAAAAGTGTTAAGTGGCTGCCATAGGGCAGAAAGTTTATGACTGGTGCAGATGGCATCCTAATAGATTCATACGACGCACAACTCGTTTGAAGGGGAAAGTTGTATTGTTCCCACCACGTGCATCTAGATTATATATGATGGATGCAAAGCGTAAATTGATATGTACTCAGTGCGCCAAGATGGTGAGATGTCAAATATAAAGATGATAT
>JABUQX010030608.1:15000-17500 GCA_015478945.1 Trachelipus rathkii
TAGTACAGTGGTGCCCAACCCGTAGCTCGCGGGCAACATGTTGCTCGCGTACCGTTCTAATGTTGCTCGCGACTCGCCTATTCAGATTTATCATCTTTATTAAAAATTAAATAGTTTTAGAAATTATATATATATATATATATATATATATATATATATATATATATATATATATATATATATATATATATATATATAACTCACATATATATATATTTTTTTTTCTTAACCTTATAACTTAACCATATATATATATAACATATACTATATATATATATATATATATATATATTTATTATATTTATATATATATATTTATTTACCATCTCCCAGATAGGGAAAAAATTTTTGCCCTGTCAGTTGGACCAGCATCTTCTTCCTTCTGGCCCCGAAACTCGTGATCCTAGAGAACTCTAAGAAACTATTTCTCGGCGCAATGGTTTCCGATGGGGAGTCTTGTGTGGTAGCGCTTGACATATCTAAGGCTTCTGACAGGGTATGGCACGCATCGCTACTCTCTAAGCTACCTTTCTTTGGATTTCCTCCTTCGCTTTGCTTACTCTTGTCTAGTTTTCTTTCAGATCGTTCCATTTCAGCTCTTGATGGAGCAACCTCTTTCTCCTTTCTTGTTAATTGTGGTGTTCCTAGGGTTCTGTTTTATCTCCACCTTTATTCCTACTTTTCTTTAACGGTCTTCTTAGCTGGACTTCTAACTCTGTTCACTCTTATGCTGCTGAGTCAACTCTCCATTCCTCCACTCATTTCAAATGTGCTCCCTCGTTTGTATCTAGAGTTGCCTCTCGTCTACAGTTTTCCGATTCAATTCTTGCAGATCTGGTCGGGATTTCTCAGTGGGCTAACCGCATTCTTGTGAAATTCAACTCTTTAAAAACTCAACTTCTTTATATATATCTCTCTCTCTCTCTCTCTCTAAAACCCCTCCCAACTTTCCTATCTCCTTCGACGGCTCTAATGTCTCACCTGTAAACAACACAAATATTCTTGGACTGAACATAAATATTGAATTGTCTTGGAGACCTCATTTCAAATCGGTTGCTAAAATGGTCTCAATGAAGCTGGAAATTCTGTTCAGATTGAGTGAAATTTTTCTTCTGCTCAGTTACTCCAGTTATATAAGAGTCTTATTCGCCCCTGTATGGAATACTGTTAACATTTGGGGTGGATCCGGTTCCACCCTCCTTTTGGATAGTGTTGAGGCTAAGGCTAAGAGACTAATAACCTGTCCAATACTTTCCAATTCCCTTGGCCCTCTTTCTCTGTGAGGTGATATTGGTGCCCAATTTCTTTTCTATATGTATTACAACGGCAGGTGCTCGAGACAATTGACCTCTCACATTCTTCAACCACTGCGTCGCCCTCGTAAAACAAGAGGTGCCTTACTCTCACATGAGTATTGTGTGAATATTGGACACTCAAGGTTTACTCGCTGTGGTGCCCCCTTCTTTGCAGCCACATCTGTTTTGTTGAACTAATTGCCTTCATCCATTTTTCCTGCAGTATTCAATCTTCCTCTCTCTCTTAAAGTCTCGCGTCGGCGCCCACTTGAGGGGAATTGCGTGGAGCAAGGGACTGGAGTGAACCCACTTTCCTTTTTTGTTTTCCTTTTTCATTTTTTTTTTTGTTTTGCCTCCTTTGGAAAAAGGGCCCTGGCAAGTGAATGGTGAATCATATATATATATATATATATATATATATAACTAACATATGTATATATATATATATATATATATATATATATATATATAACTGCTCTTAACAACATATATATATATATATTAATATAGTATATATATAAGCTATATATATATATATATATATATATATATATATATATATATATAATAACTTATATATATATATATATATATATATATATATATACTAACTCAACCTTTATAACCCTTCTTGCTATTTACAATATATATATATATATATATGTATACATTAATGATTATTAGTGGTCGTCGTCCTATGTGTGTGTGGCTCGCCTAAAATTTTTAAATTCTTAATTTGCTCGCGATAGACTAAAGGTTGGGCACCACTGCTGTAAGTATATATATATATATATATATATATATATATATATATATATATATATATATATATATATATACCTCTTCTTCTATGCTGCTACTGCTGCATAACAACATATATATGCCCGACCTCATAGGTTTCATGGTTACCCCAGATAAATATGTTTTTTTTTTTTTTCATAAATTGTTAGTATATGGTACTAGCAAGTAAAAAAAGATACGAAATTTGAAAATATTAAAATTTAAAAAAAAAGAGTATACCAGTGGAAATTTAAAATCTTAAAAGAAGGGCCAAATAATAAAAGTAAGCAAACACGTTCATTTTGCATGAGAAAGAAAACTCATTTAGTGCTAATTCGTGAAAGAATTTAAGGTAGAGCAAAAAAAAATGTTTCTGGGTAAAACACGTACTGTATTAGTTTATATATATATATATATATATATAT
>JABUQX010030608.1:62500-65000 GCA_015478945.1 Trachelipus rathkii
TAAAGCAAAAAACTTTTTCACAAATATTAACAAAGCTTCTTCAAAAATTTTAATGTTACCTGCTCTAAAATTTTAATAGCGTTAATAGCATAATAATAATAAAAAAAAAAGCTTCTAATTCTACCTCAGTAATTCTTCACTAAAGAATAATTAATGATAACTTTAATTTTCCGAATGTCGATCTATAGAAATATTTAATGTCTTAAATTAATAATCATTAATTAATGGCTCTTTTCCACTACACGTTTTCTCCGAGTGGGAAGATACACCTTTTCCCAGTGGGGAAGCAGTTATGGAAAACGTTAAATAAATACTATTCATGATTACGTTTTCATGAGGAAAACTTTCAAATTTTTGCAATTCTATGAGACATCTTCACCGCCGTTTATACCTAAATGGGTAATATGTGCGGATAAATTGTCAGTAATAAGATCTTTATGCTCCTTTCTGGGCAGCAATACATTGAAAAAAAATGTTCCACGAAAAAATTTCTAAAATATCATGGGAAATTTTTTTCAATTATTTCATATTATAAAATCAACCTCTTAAACTACTTTTTAATAAGTAATATATTTTTCGGGGTTGAAATTTTGACATTTTTATCATTTGTCCTAATTATTGCGAAAAATTTACAATATAAATAATATTTTCCCAGTGTAAAAAGACCGCAAAGTGAAAAAAAAAAATCTTTGTATCAAATGCTATTGAATAATAGAAATTATAAAAATAAAAATATTAATATTGTAACAGCCTTATTCTATTTCTTATATAAACAAGTATTTAATTAAAATTATCAAAACTATAGAAATACATTATATATATATATATATATATATATATATATATATTATATATATATATCGTATATATTCCCATATTTATATAATTATTATATATATATATGTATATATAATATATATTATATATATATATAATATATAGTACAAGACATTATGTACTACATCAAGACTACTTCATATATTATTAATAATAATATAATCTATTCAATTTATAGGTTATATATCAAAATTAATATATATATAAATTGATATAGAAAACTGTTAGATATTTTTTAAAATATATATAAATATATATACCGAGATAATATAATATCTTAATATACACATGTAATATATATTATATAAACCACTAACGATATATAAATATACCATTATATAATCATATCTCATAAATAGTACTATTATATATATATATATATATTATATATATATATATATATAATATATATATATATATATAATATAATATAATACATAAGACGTGCGGTCCATGGAAGCAAGGGAAGCAATGCTTTGAAAAGATAATTTCAAAATTGAAATAATCAACTTAAACAATTACAATTAATTATAACGCAATTCAATCATTATTTATTTTATACCTCAATCTTTTCTACTACGACATTGTAATCATAGCACAATAGTTATCGAATTACGATGTATGTTTAAGCCCATATTGCTGATTTCAGAGTTCGCGAGTTATTAGTGATGAGAGATGAGAAGAGAGGAGAGAGAGAGAGAGAGAGAGAGAGGAGAGAGAGAGAAGAGAGAGAGAACAGAGAGAGCGAGACGGAGAGAGAGAGACAGCCAATGATAATACACTGCCATAATCACATTACAGATAACATGGCATATAGGCGAATGCTTATTGAGAGATCACAATAAAACGCAAGCAAGATTCCCCACTTTTTTTTTATTAGACATTCTCACTCGACTGAGAATTTACATCATTTCTTTTAATAAATATCAATATCCATCTAAAAACCATTTCAAAAACCAGCACACTTTTTTTCCAGACATTAAATACGAAATTTAATTCAAAACCTTTAAATTCTTAGAAAATAATTTTTACTTTAGACGTACTTCAAAATTTAATTTTTAGCGGCAAAAATAAAAACAACATATCGAGTATCGCGTTACAAATTCTACTCATCGAAAAGGAATAATTTTGAAAATTTTTACCCTATCTCAGCTGTCCCCGTATTAATCTGTACAGACAGTGGACGACATTCATTTAGTGTGGAGAATTATATCAATTGGAAAAAAAATCAAGTAAAGTAATGAATGAAGTAAATATATGTTTTTAATAATTATATGTTATAAAATATTAAATAAATTTCGAATAAATATTCAAATTTAATTAATATTTCCATAAATCAACGAGCACATAAATGGGAATTTCAACTCATTAGTATTAGAACTAAAGTAATATCTCGTAAGTGCCAATTTTTGGCCTACAATTTTTGAAATTTAAGAGCTACATATTATTTCCTGTCGACCATTTGGATATATTGCGAAAAACTTTCTTAAAGAAATTAAAACCAGTGCATTCGACTAACAAGTAGTAGATTTATTTAATGAAGAAAATAGAAAGAATAAAATTCAAACATTTAAGATACGATAAGCAATATATCAATATATAATTATATATATAATATAACATCTATCAAACATATATAATTAATAACGTAACTAAACTAATA
>JABUQX010030609.1:0-22922 GCA_015478945.1 Trachelipus rathkii
GGAAGAGTGGTACATAAGTATATTTCTAAGGTTAAGCTTCATTTCAGCTTATCCCTGGTGCAGTGGTTTGAATGGTAACTTTCCATATATGATATGGACTGGTTTCGAAACCCTCGATAAAACCACTGTTAAAATATCTTCATGTTTTTTTAAATATTTTATTGTCAGCTAAGCAAGATTGCGATTATATATATATATATATATATATATATATATATATATTAATATATATATATATATATTTATATAGTATTATATAATATAATATATATTATATTTATATATATATATATTATAATATATATATATATTATATGACAAGTATAGCTATTGGAAATCATTATTATTAAGTAAATTTTTAATTTTAATTTATTATAAATGAAGGTAAATATAAAAAGTAATATAAAAATTATAAGAAAATAGTATTTTGAAGTTATAATTCGAAAATATTTTAAACTTTTTGTAGGTCTTGCTTCACGCTGCGGTAAGGAAATTTTTACCGACTTTACCGAATGCTGGCTTTTAGTGTTAACGTGAAAGTTCTTTGAGTAGGATGTCGTTTCCTTTATATTGTCTCCGAACTGCAGGTTTTTTTTTTAAAAATGAAATGATATATTATAGGTATTACAAATAAAAGGGATAATATTAAATAAAAACAAGTGTCATAAAATAAGTGTAAGTATAAAGTGCTCAATTATAAGTTTTTTAAATAGTTGTTAATAAGTTGTTTAATTATAAATTGTTACCAATCTGCCAAAAACAGTGTTTCGACGCCATTGCCAGAGCGCGACAAGTAAAGGTAATTTTTTTTTTGTCTATTTATTGACCTTTTTTTACGGTGCTCCTTACCCCAAAAAAATAGTGCAGGGTATCTCTATGAATACATAAATAGATTTTCTAGTTTAGGCTTTGTTATTTAGGTTATTATATATATTATATAATATATATATATTATATATATAGTATATATATATATATATATATTATAATATATATATATATATGATATATATATGGGATATAATGATATATATATTATTTGTTAGGAGGTATTACAATTGGTCAAAGTAAGGGGACCTCGAGCCGACGGGGAACAGAGGGGGGAATTTTTTCCATACTCCGTAGGGGAGGGGCGGAGGAACCCCCACGACACCCAAATACCAAAGAGCAGGGGTTCCGGAGACCCTCCCCGGAGGGGATGAAATAGTCCTACCCTGTCGTTCCCCCAAAGGCCGAGAGACCCGACTTCTGCCATCTCTGCGGTTTACCCGTGGGGTAATTCTTTAAGTTAAAAATAAAGAATTTTTTTTTTTAACTAAAGAATACAAATAATATATATATACATATATATATTATATATATATATTATATATATATATATATAAATAAAAATATATATATATTATATATATATCTATATATATATATATAATTATAGTATATAAATAATACAAATATATATATATATACATATATATATATATATAATATATATAAACCTAAATTAACAAATCCCTATACTAGAAAGTCTATTTATGTCCATAGAGACTTTCTCATATTATATATATATATATTTATATAATTATATATATATATATATATAATATAATATATATCTTATAATATATATGAAATTAAAAAATATATTTATATTTAGATAATTATATATATTATAATATATCTATATATATATATATATAATATAATATATATATATACTATATATATTATATATATTTATAAAAGTGTCATATATTCCTTTGAAATATTCTTTGCAGGTCATTTATTGAATCACTTTACCAAATTTCGCACACTCTTTATGGAACTATTGGCGCACTATTGTGCATTTTAATAGCGGTTATTGTCTCTTTCCTTACAGGTAATCAATTAATCGAGAATAGTATATATATTATTATATATATATATATATATATATATATATTATATATATATTATATATATATATATTATATATATATATATATATAATATATATAATATATATATATATTATATAATTTATATATATATAATTGCAATATTGCACGTGTCACTATAGGGGTCAGCATTTCTTTGTATTAACCCTTTGAGAGTTGAATACAGTGGTAATGAAAAAGAGGAATCACTTCTTATCTTTATTTCTAAAATTAGTTAAATTGAATAGTAAATAATGGTATCAGTGATTAAAAACAATTTAAATTGCAATCAATTCATTAGTTAACACAATGGGCCAGTTCACAGTTATTAATAAGATTTATGAAAGTTAACACAATAATTTCTGCGACCAAAATACAATTTTCCGGTCTTTTTAACAAGCTTACACAACCTCTTTTCTTATGACGTGAGGTCCAACGCATCTCTCTTCTTATGGTATGAGACGCTAACTGACTTTGTTCTACTTTACACTCCAGGCACTCCGTTTGGACCGTACGTTCCGCAGCTGCTATTACATTTGAAGTGCCCTCACAAAAGAATCGTTAAATATTTTCTCTTATAGCACTGAAACAATAATTAAAATTTAATGTACGGATGCATATATCAAGTATACATAGTTATTATAGGGAGGGTAGAAAAAATTGCCTTTACACGTTTTTTTTTTTTTTTTTTTTTTTTAAGTAATTAAATGCCCAAACTGTTGAAATTCAAAATTTTATTTCTACAATACATTAAAACAAAACCCTATATAACAGACCTTAATTAATTCTAACAATGATTCCAATACAATATGATTTCGTTTCAAATAACCCTCGATTACATAACATAAGACCCGCCTTTAATTTAAGAGATTAAGAATTATTCCATTAAAAGTGAGAAACAAGAAAGGGTAAGAGCGAATTTTCGCATTTGACGTGAGGAGCTAGAAGCTTCATTATCTATTGAAACATTACGAAGTGTTTCGGGGATCAATCATGTAATTATAATTGAAGTCAATAATGAACCCATATTTCTCTAAAAAAGCCATACCCAAAATATTGAAATTAATTTCGGCAGCGAATGCACATAATTCAAATTGCCTAACTTAATTAATTTCTTATTATAAATAAATATCAACGTCCCATTAGCTGCTGTCACAGAACCTATTATACCTCCACTCCTATCTGCATCTGAAGGTCGTATTAAATTTAAAGAACTTCCCCAATCCTATTAAGTAACTGATTCCATTACTCCCCTATTCGTAAATCGACCACTAAAATTTCGTAAAAATCGCCCTCTTAGCCTCATCGCAGTTCCATATTAACACAATTTTCTTTAAAAAAGGTTGTATCCTTCCCTACCTGTCCAAATAATTATATAGTGACATCATTATAACGTCGCTATCATCACCATTATTATTATTATTATTATCATTACTATTATTATTATTATTTTTTTCATTATTATTATTATTATTATTATTATTATTATTATTATTATTAATTTTTTCATTAACATTAACATTATTATCATTATCATTATTATTCTTATCATTACCACTACTACTACTATCGCTTTTATTATTATTATTATTATTATTATTATTATTATTGGTGGAATAATAATTCAGGGTCCTTCGTTCTTCCTCAATTCCTCTCCTGAGCATCAAGTTATGAAGCGCTTACGATACTCTTCCGCCCTGGTGGGTGGGTGTGGCTGTGTTTTTTGGTGTGGTGGGTTGTTGGTGGGTGGGTGGGGTGTGTGGGTGGTTTGGGGGGTTGGGTGGGGTGGTTGGTGGTGGGGTGGGGTTGTGGTCCATGTGGTGGGTGTGCTGTGGTTGTTGTTGTGTGGTGTTGTGGGGGGTTTTGGGTTGTGTGTGTGGTGTGGTGGTGGTGTGTTGTGTTGTGGGGGGGTGGTTGTGTGTGTGTGTGGTTTTGTGTGTGCCCCCCCCCCCGCGATTCAGTCATTACAGTATTTTCAAATATCCCGTTTTCTATATCTGTACCCAAATTACTCTGCTGCTCCGCATGCGTCGAGCTACATACTAAAACAGACTCTCCTCTCGCACCTTCTCCCGTCCCATCTGGGGAATGAACTGACTCAACTGGAGGGATAACCCCTCCCCCATCAGAGACATTTTCTGTAATAACTGCTATGGTCTGATCATTAATATTATAATTATTATTTTGACAGATATTTCTATTATCATAGTTGGCATTCCTGACATATTTATATCTATTATTATAATTTGTGTTTCTATTATAATTATAATCATTATAAGTACGATCATGATTCGCATTTCTATAATTATAATTATTATTATAGTTTGCAACCCTATTCCATTTGTAAACATTATTATGATTGATATTTCTATATTGCCTATAATTATAATTATTAAAAGTACCCCTTCTATAGCATGCATTTTTAAAATTGTTAGCGTAATATTTTCTTCTTCGATGGAAACCATTCTCCTCTCCCCCAAAATTTCTATACCGAATACCACCAGAATTATTATTTGTTCTATGATTATTAAAATGTCTGTAATTATTATAATTATGATTACCATATGCATTATTATTACAATAACTATTATAACCAACATGATAGTTATCATGATTATTATTGTTACAGTTAAATATTTCACTACCATGGTTATTATTATAAAAAAAATTGCCCCTATCATAATTATTGTAATTTCCATTATTGTAATTATAATTATAGTTATAATTTCTACCGTTTTTATGATTATTATTATAATAATGTCTTCTACTAAAATTACCTCTATTATTATTCCGCCCGAAATAAGAGTTTCCGTTCGGGCGTCTGTAAAAGTTTCTATATCCGAAAGCGCCATTCACCCCCATATTTATTCCCCCCTTTGGCCCGTTGGTTGGAACCAAACGAGAGGAGCTCTACGTTTTCCCTGTCTTTGAATTTTGATCGTCCAATTGTTGATTGTAGAGTTTTCTTGAATGTCTTCGCATATTGTTCTTCAATTAGATATTTGTGATTGGTTACCAATTAAGAGAAAAATCCAGTTCTTCCGTGTTTTTTCTGTATAGCTATCAGGTAGTCTATTTTGTTTTTGTTTGTGGGAGATTCCATTTGTTCATTTTGAGAAAAGTTGTCTGCCTCCCTTGTTCCCCCATTCTGGAGAAATTCGTGAGGGACAGGAGGGTTGGGGCTTGATACTTCAGGCCAAGTTGTACGAGTCATCTTGTTTCTTGTTTCAAATTTGGTCAAATCTTAACGGTTTTTTTTTCTTGGGGAATTTGGGATTGATTTTTTTTTGTGAGCTTGAATTGTTTTATTTTATTTTATATGTTTTTTGTGTGTGTTTTGATCGGCACTTTTTTTTCACTTCACTGCTTCTAATAGAAAATTAGGGCATTTCAGAAGGTACTCTGGGATATTGCAAATTGCAATATTGCACGTGTCACTATAGGGGTCAGCATTTCTTTGTATTAACCCTTTGAGAGTTGAATACAGTGGTAATGAAAATGAGGAATTACTTCTTATCTTTATTTTTAAAATTAAGTAAATCGAATAGTAATAATGGTGTCAATATTAAGAACAATTTAAAATGCAATCAATTCATTAGTTAGCACAATGGGCCAGTTCACAGTTATTAATAAGATTGATGAAAGTTAACACAATATTTTCTATGACCAAAACATACTTTTCCGGTCTTTTAACAAGCCAATGGTTTACACAACCTCTCTTCATATCACCTGAGGTCCTAACGCATCTCTCTTCTTATAATATGAGACGCTAACTGACTTTGTTCTACTTCACACTCCAGGCACTCCGTTTGGACGTACGTTTCCGCAGCTGCCTATTACATTTGAAAGTGCCCTCACAAAAGAATCGTTAAATATTTCTCTTATACAATGAAACAATAATTAAAATTTAATGTACGGATGCATATATCAAGTATACATAGTTATTATAGTAAGGGTAGAGAAACCTGCCCTTACATATATATATATATATATATATATATATATATATATATATATATATATATAATATATATACATAAAATATATTTTTTATAAAACTCGATATATATATTATATAATATATATATTTATATATATGTATATATATATATATATATATATATATATATACTATATATATATATAATAATATATATATATTATATATATATATATATATATATATATATATATATATATATATATTATATAGTATATATATATATAATATATATTTTTATATTATATAATATAATATAAATAATATATATATATTTAATATATATATATATTATATATATATAATATATATATATATATATAATATATATATATATATATATATATATAGCGTAGTTACCCATGAAATGTATTTTCTATAAAACGTCAGTTGTCAAAGAAAGTTGTTTGAGAGGCGTCAAGGTCGAATCGCAGCTCTCTCTAAAATATTGCAAGTTTCGTATCCGAGTTGAATTGTATTTGTAATTGATCTTAAATGTAACATTTGTTTTATGTGATTGTATAGCATTTATTTTATATATTTTTTATTTTGTCATTTTGGTATCATATTATATAAAATAAATTATTGTTTATGTTGTATTTGAGGTTGTCCAAAATCTTGTTTTATGAGAAAGCATTTGCGCGCTTTTCTGGAGCTACCGATGTCACATACTTCGCAATTTTTAAAGACTTCACAATAAACTTTTTATTCATGAATCAAAATATTCATTTGCAGTATTTAGGTAAAGGATATTTGCTTTAATATAAACTTTCTTTTTATATAAAATAATTGTATAAGAATGTATTATATGTTGTTTTATAAAATACTTTAAAAAAATAAAATGTTACACTAAAAAATCTATAATTTCTGACGTCATTAAGCTGCTTACAGGGAAGAGAAATTTTGGTTTTATTTTAAAGTGTTTTTATTTGGGTATTTATTATTTATTTAATTACACAATGTAAAATATGATGTAATATGATGATTAGTAACATATTGTAAGATTATAATTATTAAAAATAGCTTATGTTGACAAATTTTGTGTTTTGCGATCAGGAAATTCAATTTTTTAAAAAAATCGCATGTGTGCAAGAAATTTTATAACAAAGTTGAAATATTATAATAAAATTTAATGGCACGTGTACGAATCTGATAAATATAGTTAAATGCTTTTAAAAAAGATTATTATATCCCGTTCAAAATTTAAGTTTCATTTTACCTTCAAGACACAGAGAGAGACTGACTTTAATATAACTACACCAGCGACCAGTGAAGCAAAGGAAGAAACAGCGGAAGAACAGCGGAAGAAGAAGGAAGTTACAAGCCTCTACAACTAAAAAGACTAGCCTGACATCAGTAGTAGTAAGTATATATCGGTTGCCAGAATATCGTTTAAAATTATTAAAGATATTTATAGATATATTATTTTGGTATATCGATACTGCACTCGATTATTTGGGCTAACCTTGTTTCATTAGAGTTGGATTTTATGGCACCCCTCTAAATGACAAGGGGTGTCGCCAGACGGTATTAGTGACGTATGCAATCGTTACCGTACTAATGGTCCTCATTAGTTTTTATTGCCCCCATACTCTCTCTGTAAACCACTGTCATATCTATAATAAAACGTTTAGGTATTTTGCGCTATAATTCTTGATTTACTATTATCTGTTTTGCCTTACTTACGCGCTATCTGATATGTGCAGCATATTAAATTTGATATTTACACGCTCTGTTATTACATACTATTGTAAAAGTCCTTATTTTCATTTCAAACGAATGTTTTTCAACCTTAGTGTAGGCTAATTAAATACTGGAGGTATAGATTCTACAATCGAGTTATGATAAAGTGGTAAAAACTCACAAAAATTAAAATTATTTTAAATCCTCTTATTTTTAGACAGTTGCTAAAATTTCATTAGCGATAATTAATTGAATTACAATATTAAAATTAATTAAGACATCACAACAAATAAAAAGCGTTATCACTTCTGTCAATTCAGCCACAAACTTAAAGGTACCTGTCGCTGTACCGGGGTTAGGTAACTGTCCTAATTTTAAATGTTATGAAGTCACATAGATAGGCATAAGAAAATAGAGATAGCTACGAAAGATTCTTCATTTCAATAACTGAGCATATGTTTGTATTTGTGACCTGATACTTTATATAATGGAGAAGATAATGTTTTTACGTCTTTACTGAGCTTGCACAAACTAACCTCACACTCACACCTTGTCGCCTATAAAAACGCTCTGCGCTCTGTTCGTGTTTAATCACACTATACTCAACCTCCACTCCTCCACACACACGAGCACTCACAGTACCAATAAGCACACCACCACACACACACGCACAACGCACAAACGCACATCGCACACATCCACTATGACACTTATTTACTATTGACCTATTCTGGCAAACCTTTTAGCCACCCACCATAGACACTTTAACATGCCAATCCAACAATTTTGCATAGTATTGACACGCCTTATACACTCAAACCCATAGACACTTTACATCTCTACCCACTCCAACGATTCAAAATCTTGTCGCACCTATCTCACACACCAACAATCACACCCACACACATAGACGCTTACCTCTCTATCTGTACTTTCTTTTAATCTAAGTATATGCTATCTTACCAATTAAAATATTTAATGTGCTGATCTACAAGTCTATTTTAAGAAGTCGCCCCATACTAAGCATATAGAAAAATGTTAAGGCCATAACACAAAATGCTTTGATAAAAAAACAGTTGGTCTACACCTCTAGCGCTAGCTTTTGATACCTCAGCTTTGTATTATATACTCGGCTGGCTAGAGTCAGTCTTTGTGTTACACATGGTTGACCCATTGTGGCTCTCGATTTGTCACCTTTGTTGATAATATATACATGTATCCCTTTGATTTGAATGTCACCTTTATTTAATAATGGTCAGCTTTTTTGATGACTTAACTTACATGGCAATCATACTAACCCACTTTGTCCGCCTGGTATTCTTTAATACGTATTGAAATGAGCTTTATTTGATGTATTGTTATTCAGCTTTGATACTGACTCAGAATTTATTGATGGTTCTAACTTGATAACTATCGTTCCAAACTTTGTAATTAGTTTTCTTAAAAAACACCTCGATAAGGAGTAGTCTAGGAAGATGTCCTATGAGATATCCATTTTAAGGTGATAGTAAGTATCAAGTAATGTACTAGGTTGCCAGATGAGTTGCCAATATATTGTAGTGCCAATGACTGGCCGCTTAAAGTGAGTGCACATTAAGTACCAAGTGAGTTGCCCACATTAATGATGGTCAAACTGAATAAGCTGCCATTATTTTTTCATGACCTTTATTTCTAGCCTCCCTTGAGGCCTCGAATGCTACTACTAAATATTTGGTGTCTACCCCTTATATGTATATTAAGTATTAATTATATTTGATTGGTGTATATTATAAGTGCTAGGATGTATACTTCCTAGTAGAATATAGTTAGCCTTTTCATAGTACTCCTGCCCTGATCATTAAGTAACAGCCCTAATATTATTGCCTACCCCTATGTTATATATATAATATATATATGTATGGAGGATTCGTTGGTGTTATTATAATATATAATAGTTATAGCTATAAGGCTGCGCTTTTCCTCTTTTTGGGTTTGCCTTTTTCTAGCCTACCCGATCATAGATAACAGCCTAATTATTTGGGGTATGACTTTATCCTGCGTCATGTAAATACAGCAACAAAATGAAGAAAAAGACCGAATAGATTAGTATGTAAAGTTTTTGACGTACTTATAAGTTGCTAGATTGCCTTATTCTCTCGTTTCACTCCGACGCGATCTCTCCATAACTCCGTACGCTGCCGAGCTTACACGCACGACCGTGCCGCGTGCATGTGTCTGCGCGGCCTTTCAGCTTGTTTCTCATTTAAAATCAAATATTATATTATTTTCCGTGATTATTTATGATAACCTGATCCGGCGTGCCCCTTCTTCGCTTTTTTCTCTTCCGCAATATGTGTAAAGCGTCTTAGAATAGATAAAACCGAAACATCCAGTCTATTTTTACAAATAGTTGTTGTTAATTCAATTGATGGAAATCATATTTGCAAGTGCATTTCTTAATTAAAAATAAATACATAATGATGTAAAGAAGTTGTTAATTTATTCATACTATCACATTTTTATTAAAAAATTAATAATCCTTTTTACAGACCTATATTAAAAGTCAGCATGTTTTCAAAAGCACTACAGTTATGTCTCATTCTCGACAAATTAATTGATCCTAGCAAAAGTGGGATTAGTAAGGCTTTGTTTTACTGCTTTACTGCTTACTTCATTTTTATTGCAATTAATTATACTGCTTTACATGTCTTAACACTCTATGTACATAGGCAATTACTGAATACTTTTTTTCTAAATAGATTTTTTTTGTTTCTTTGATATTTTTTTATTTTGTGGAAATTTTCTTTGTCTTAATTAAATATAATAATATTTTTTTTTTTTATTTTTATAAAAGCTATAGACATTTCGATGAGAACTTAGTCGTTAAGAGAAACTATACACATTCATCAGGAGTATTGCATCTAGTACCGAAAGCCAATAAACACACGATCTTTAGCATAATAAAACAATTGGATGTAAATAAAGAGCAAGGAACTAACAGAACAAAACGTGCTACTCTCACACGTGTAATGAAGAGTTTACTAATCATTTAGAGAAAGTTTTGACGAAAACAAAAATAGTATCATATTGCATTAACACAACTTCATAAAAATGTAATTGGCAAAATTCCAAGTCTCTGAAAATAACGCAAGTCATAAATGTCAATGGATCAAGAGTTTCTATAAGAGCGATCAGCTCCATCGATCACATGCCATTATAGTACATATATAAAAGCAATATTATAATAATAAGTCTTTGTGTATGTATTATAGTTAATTAATGTAATGAGAATAGAGAATAAAGTTAGATGTTATATAATAGAGAAGACATTTTCATGTTCTTTTTATTTATGAGAACCTCATTTTTATCTGACCATTTTATATTGATTCACTTGATACTCTCGGCTTATTCACTCTCACTCTCTCGCGCACCCGCTCTCCTTTCACACACTATAATAAGCTCAAATAGCGACGTATTTTTGTTTTATCTTATTATATTTATATTTTTTTATTTTTTCTGAACTAATAAGAATCATCCACCTCTATAAATGTGCTGTTTATTATATATTCATTCATATATTATTCTCCATATAATTATATTCGCTATTATATTATTACCGTCTATCCTCGATGGCAGGAGTCGATATCAACTTATATAAATCTGTAATACAATGCGATTCTCTCAGGTCTATTCAATTATCTATTTATTCGTCACGTGCGGAACCACTCGCATTATTATTAATGTGATTCATTATATTTACTTATGCTGCCATAGTAAAAAATAATTGTTTTTATCTTATTAGTTAAATATAAAAATAAAATAAATAACATAAAGAAAATTTACTTATATATAATATGTTACTAATCTCTCTCTCTCTCTCCTCCTCTCTATTATTCATTTAATTTATTATTTACCCTCTCATCACTCTCCTCACTCTCCTTCTCCTTTATTCTCTCCCTCTATTCCTCCTCTCCCATTTCGAGGTCTGTGTTGAGGGTCTTTCCTAGAGATAACTCCTCTCCCTCGTCTATACTATTTTTTCGCGTGATTATATTTGACTTTATTAGCGTGTGTCGCGGTGGTCGCCGTTCCTCTGCCCCTCTCTCATTCCATTATCTAAGTGTGGCGTATGGTAATAAACTGTCTCCTCTCACTACTCTGTTCGTATACCCCCGTACGTGTTCGCAGCCCCGATCTCCATATCATTATTATTGTCCATCGTGATTATTATTATTATATAATTTATTATTATTTCATATTTTATTGATTTGTAATACTCCTTTTTTATATTTTTTTAAACCTATTATGAATTATGATTATTATTATATATATTATTATATTATTATTATTATTATTTATTTATTATTATTTAATATATATTATTATTATATACTATTATGTTAGGAATTTGTAACTAGAATATTATTAGAAGTGGAACTGCTATGTATTACTTCACCCTCTCATCTCCATAAATAAAATATGCCATATTTTTATTTTTTTTTTTTCAGTATTTTATTTGTTTATTGTATTTATTTATTTATTTTTTAAACCGGTCGCATCTAATATAAATAATGACCGAGATGATATTTCCAACAATGTGCATTCCTATTATTCTCCTGCATTATAGCCTAATATTGTAGCTTTTTTATGTATTATTATATTGGATATTTATTAGTGTAGTGCGTCTTTACTATTATTTCTAGGAGAGTGTCATGGCCCTATTTTTTATTATTATTTATTATTATTCTCTAATATTATTATATTATAATTAGATTATTATTTCATTTTATTAATTTATTATTATTTTATTGTTATTAATTTTTTATTTTTTATTATTTTTATTATTATTATTATTAATTATTTATTATATTAAATATTATTATTATTATTTATAATTATTATTATTTATAATTTATAATACTATATAATATTATATATTAATTTATTATTTAATAATTTATTATTATTATATTATTATTTATTATTTAATGTATTATTGATTATGATTATTATTATCAATTATTATTATTATTATTATTATTTATTATTTATTATTATTTTATATATATTATTATTATATATTATTTATTATTATTATTATTATTATATATATAATTTTATTATTATTTATATTATATTATTTATTATATTATTATTATTATTATTATATTAATTATAATTATGAGTCATAACATTTATTTATTACTATATTTTATTATTATTTTTATGTTTATTATTATTATTATTATTATTTAATTTATTAATATATTATTTATTATTATATTATATTATTTATTATATTATTATTATTTATATTTATTATATTTAATTATTAATTTATTTATATTATATTATTATTAATTTATATATTATTTTATTTATTATTATTATTATTATATATTATATTTTATTATTATATTATATTTTTTGATATTATGATTATTATATGATATTTATTATTATTATATTATTATTAATTATTTTATTAAATTTATTTTATTTATATTGATATATTATTTATTTATTAAGTGAAGATAATATGAGAATATTATTACTATTTTATTATTTATATCGAATTAATACAAATATTCATGATTTCAATAGAGTATTCTATCAAGATATACTTCTTTGTAAAATTTATGGGAGTGAGTTAATAATTATTTAATTATATAGTCGCTTATAATTGTATTATTATTTTAATTATTATCTCTCATTAATAATAAACTTATTTACATATAATGGTGCCTTCTATTATATCTCTCGCTTTATTATATATTATTTATTATGTATCTAAACTCTATTTTTACTCTTGTATATTCTAGTGCGCAACTCTCAATAATAGATGATTTATCTTGATTATTCATTATTATTATTATTAGTGATGATTTATGTAATAATTTAATTTTGGTCGAGAAGGATGATATATATATTATTTTAAACTATTATTCGTAGTTTGATTTATATTATCTCTTCTGATACCATATTTATTGATTATATTTATGATATTTATTATTATCATAAATATAATTATAATTTATATAAATTATATTAATTTATATATATATATAAATACCAACCTTAACAAAATTTAGTAGTTATGTTTGGTGAATATTTGAAAACGCTTTTTATTAAATTACCTTTAATTATTTAATTTATTATTATTATTTATTTTTTATTATTTATTATTATTATATATTATATATTATTTTTATTATGTAATTATCTAATTTTATTATTATTTATTATTTAACTATATTATTCTTATTATTATTATAATATTTAATTATTTAATTATTATTATTTAATTATTTAATTTAATTATTATTATATTATTATTATATTATTTAATTTAATTTATATATATATGTTATTAATTTAATTATTATTATAATTATTATTATTTTTATTATTATATTTATACTTTCCTAAGTTAGTGATATTTACTTCATGCCTATTTATTATTTAACACACACACACATACACACCAAATCTCAACACGTGCTCTTTTAATATCATATCATATATATTTATTATAACATTATATATTTTTATTTATTTATGTTTATTTAACACTTTTTTTTATAAAATTTTTAAAAATTGTAATTAAGAAAGAAAAACCAGAGTGCCTGTTTATATATATATTACAATCATTTTATATATATTATATTTACTAAAATTGTACGTAAATAAATTTTTATTTAAATAAACATATATACTTTTATCTAGAATCCATTAAGCTAAGTTATAAAACAGCTATATAATATACAATACTGCATTTACTGCTTATATACATCATATTTTTTTATTTAATCACAATATTAATAAAAAACATTTTTATGTTTTTATTTAATCATTTACATTTTTTTATTCACCACCACTTGTAATGGAAAATTTTTTGAACAGTTTTTAGGTTTATACGACGGATTATTATTATTGTCTTTATATATATTATAATTATTATTAATATTATTTAATTACTTTTAAATTATTAGTTAATTAATTTTATTTATTATTATTATTATATATCTATGTGAGTATTATATTATTATTATATTATTATTATTATTATTATTAATTCATTATTATTGATTTAATTTAATTATTATATTATTATACCTCCTCAGTTATTTGACTTACATGCTTTAATAATTATATCATCTATGTTATAATACATTGACTAATATCCAATCAATAGGGAAAAAACACTAAACACAACAGCACATCTACATACAACGTCACACGCACACACACACCACACTCCTGTTCATTAAAATAATCACAAACCTTATCATAACATATTTGAGATAATGTTCAATTTATTTATATATATTAAACAGGAAATATGTATTTATTAAAAGTATATTTATCTTGTATAGTTAAAAGTAAAGAGTACATATATAAAACTCATTCAATTATTATAAACTTAAATATTTTCTATAGAATTTCTTAAAACTTCTTTAATAAATCTTTAACTTTAATCAAAAAAAATATATTGATTCATTATTAACTAGTTAATACTTTTTGTTTAATAAATTTTATTAAGTATCAAGTTTTAAAATTAATTTTTTACTAAAATTTTATTGAAATTTTATTTAAAACATATATATTTTTTTATTATATTATATTAAAGCAATAAATCAGGTAAACCAGTAAGGCAAGACCCTAGCAGCCCTCTACACTATAGACTATATACCACGTTATTGCTTTCTATTGACTTATCTGCTTTATATCTATCTTTAAGCCATGTAATAACGTTATATAAAAATTAGCAAATTAAAGTTCTTTATCTATCTAGTTATAATTCATGGAGTGATAAATTACTTTTGTGTATTTATTAAAATTATTATCAATATCTTTTTTGGTTTTATATATACTACTTATATCTAAAACATTAACAGATCATCCTATTCTATATAGTATAGCCGAAATTTTCATGTTTTATTATTTTGAAGCGTGTTTAAATTCAAGTTGCTCTCAAAATTATTTACCTATGTTGCTAATTATCTATAAAAATATTATGGATGTCAAAGTTTTTGACGAGTACATTCCGCATTATTCTTTCATTTTTACAATAATTATATGAAATGAGTGAGATAAGTCTAATTGCGATATTAAGCTCTCAGCTTAATCTGTACGAGTCTATTATTGTGAAATTTAGTTAATTATTTATATTAATTTTAATATATATTATTAATAAATTATTAAAGTATAGACAGCAACTAAAATGACGTTAAATTTATATGTGTTAGTAGATTGATGATATAGAATAGTAAAATAAATAATTAGTAATGGATGAAAAGTTTTATATATAAGCAAAGGCTTTCTGAATTTAGTATTATTATATTATATTATAATAATAATTTATTTATTTGCATAATTATTTTTAAAATAATCTTATGTAATATAAAATCTAATGTATCAATTAGTGAGACAACTGTCCAAAAACTGGATCGAAATGAACACACAACCAACGTGGCATATCACTCCCTTTCATTTGTGGACATTTGCCGCGGTGGCGTAGTGCGTGAAACTAATAGATGTTTTTTTCACTGAAATTTAGAGCAAGTGTGAAACTTTATTTACATAATAGTGAGGTCCTAAAAATTATTGAGAGAGAAGTAAAGGCTTCTATTATAGTTACCCCGGGTTCTGATTTTAAGTCCTAAAACCAGGTCAAAAGGTAATTTCCGTATAGACAAGAATCATTTGATTAAGTAATACTCAACTCTCTCATTATTTTATTTTATAATATATTCTTGATACGAAATATCTCTGAATACATGCTGGATCGGTAATGCATATCCTTTTAAGCCGCTATAGGAGATAAAGAAAAAGCTTACAATTTTCTTGTAGATACCGGAGTAGGAGACCTCCTGGTGTATCCACGGAGTATTATTCCTTATCTCTTTAAAATCATGGAATTCACCTCTCATCCTATTGTTGCTATCCTTGGATTTGTACTTGATAGTGTTGACATGTATTTTATCCGTTACTCTTGCATTTAGCGTTTATTTAAGGTATGTAAAACATTGGTATTTCGTGTGCTCGAAGTGCCAGTCGCTGAGCGGCCCTGAGACCTGTGTCATGATCCAGAAATAATTAACTTAGTTCTTAGTGCATATCGTACATTTCTTTATATAATTTTTCTGCATAAAGAGATAGAGTGTATAATGTGATGATCATCTTTAAACACTAAATACACCAATATTATCTAAAAATTAGTCATCTATATTATATAGAAATGTCCTAAGACAGAGATAGCGAGAGAGTGGACTAAAACTGAATGACGATATATAGAGTAAGACATATAATAAAAGAGTGAGAGTCATATCGTATAGTATATAATACTAGTAATACAGATTACGAAGTATAGGTGCAAAACTACTCGTTAAAACAAAAGGGGGATGGTCTAACACCCAAGAACCCCATTTTGTAAAGTAAACTATTTTCAAGTTAATCAACTGATTTTTCCTTTATATGACATATAAAGATTATCAAAATAAACAAAATTATGTTGTTCCCATAAAAATCGAACTCTTACAAAATACTATTTATATACAAAAACGATTGTGGAAGATAGGTCGTTCAAACCTTATGGAAATTTTCACATATAAATTAGCCATTATTATAGCTTAGATTATTTATTTTTCTGCAAGTGACTTGCAGCGTAAATGTATTAAGACACAATCACCAGTGAAACAAACGTTTGTCCATTCATTTGTATATAACGGTGGTAAATTACATGGGCGCTGTTATTTAGCAGCGACATTAAAACTCCCACCAAAGAAAAGCAAAAGAAAACTGAATCAATATATTTGTTTATGTTTATTTTAATGTTTGAAAAATAGAGAAATAGTATACTTTTATTCGTCAGTGAACTGTGTTGTAGGGATAGGTACAGTGAGTCAATATTATAGTGCCCCTATGAATGCAACCGAATATTTTCCGTCTTAAATCATTCTACTACAGAAAACACTCTAAACATGATCAGAAACGTACTTGGCCCCAGTAAGAGGAAAGAACGAGTTGTCGTTTTGTGACATACTCATTTTTAAGAGACATTGCTCAAGTAACCCTTGTTGACGTTAGTACTTGACATTCCAAATTTTAAACTCTACAGGGAGATTGGTTTTTTCGACCCAAATTAAAGTTTAATTGAGGAAAACCAGTTATTTTTTTCTGTTAAGGGGGTTTCAAATCAAAATTTCTAACTTAATTGGGGAGCAAATGAAAATGGGTTATGGATGCCTTTTCCCTGTCTTACCCCTTTTACAAAAGTTGTTTTATTATTGTTGTTATTTATTTATTCAATTTTCCATAAATTAAGGCACCACCAAATCCCGACCACCGACAGCTTGATGATCAACCGGAGGTAAGAGCGTTTTTGTAACGGACATTCTTACGGGGTAACTTTACCATGAAAAATCCCCATCTCCCATCCAGTTATGAAGATACAACTTACTAAGGACCACGCACACTCGTCACATGAGAGAAGCGATTCTGAAGTGAATAGCCAAGGCAGTCAACATAAGGTTCCAAAGAAGTACACACTTGATGAAATTCCTCATATCAATATTAAGAAAAGTCACCCGGGACGTGGTGAGAGGATAACACAATTCACGCTTGAACGAAAGTACGAGTATGAAATTTATAGGGCATTTTACTTGTATTATAGATAAAGATGTTAATTGCATGAATTAATGTCTAATTATTATAGTATATGTTGACAACGGGACTAGTTCTGATCGAACATATCCTTTATCCGAAGTTTAGCCAGGGTATTAACCTGACGTTTTGACTCATGGCCAAGTTTTAATGTTACTGGGGTCTCTCCTTCTCGGGAAGATTCAAAAATATTAATATATAATTCAGAGAGATACAAATGAACGACGCACGATTGTTTTCACCAGCAACCGTATTTGGAGAAACGAACCGCACACATCCGTCCGAGGAAGTGTAAAGGCTTTTCAATTTCCGATGTAAGTATTAATTGGGGAGAGAAAAAATTAAGATGATGACTCCAATATAAATTATAAAGTGACTTGACTGTCACACTAATTATAATTATTTGTTATTTTCAAATATATTTTAATATAAATTTTTAATTAATTGATGAAAAAGTTTTCACCAATTCTCAGCGAGAAATGGAGAGCTGAAGGGAAATTCAGTTTCAAAATAGATTTGTTTAAAAGGATTTCATTTTTGGAATTTTTCAAATTTTAAATGAACCTGAATACCAGTGCAGTAATTCTCAGTATTTTATTTAAAAGATGGTTATGTCTCACTGATTAATATTCCCAAGTCTGATGGAATTATTGTTACAGCTGAGACAGTTAAATTTTCTTCCTCTCCATTACAGAAGGATAATGGTATTTCCTTCAAACTAACCAGTTTGAGGGGCAAAGGCTATGTAGCTAAAAAATAATATTTTAAATTCAAATACAAATGCGGTTGCTCAGCCAAAAAAATGAAATATATAAAAGAAAACCTTAAACCTAACTTAAAAACTAACTTAAATCTAACTTAAAGACTAAGGGGTGCAGAATTCCAGAGCAAACAAAAAGAAAAAAAAGGAATAAAAAATCTGAAATGTACAAAAGGGGTTCTTTCAAATAAAGAAGATACATTGCCAGTGTATCAAATGACAATTAAAGAAGGGGTAGATAGAACCTGATATGTGGCTTTAGAACTCTATCCTCCTATAGTAAAATAAACCAGTCAGGATGTTCCCGGACAGTGCAATTTTTTGTAAATCCGGCTCAGACTTACTTTTGTGAAAGGACTAAGATTGAATCCATATTTGATTCTCTGAAGAATTTGTAAGTCGGGTTCAGAGAACCATTTATAAAAGGCACGGAAATAGTGCCTAATTTTAAACTGGTTTTTATTGAAGGAGGTGGGAACAAAAAACTTGAATTTTTAATATTACCACTCCCCTCAAAAAAGGTAGTATCTCTTCTAATGAAGAGGTGTGATATGTGGTAGGGGAGAGATGATTAGAGTCCTTTGGTGACTCAACCAATCTCTCCCCGTTGGCGGTAAGGTAAAGGAGAGGGGAGGTTCGTAAAAGAGACCTCTCCTCTTCCTTTACAAAGAAACGTGTCCTTCCTTGAGGAAGAAATTAGTGGTAAATTTGGTCATTTAGTTACCCAATTAGGATTTTGTGGTACCCCTCCTTCTGCTGAAGGAGGAACTAGTAGTAATGTTCTTCCTTATCGTAAGCGAAGAACAAGATGGTAAACTCTTCTCTATTTTAAGAGAGGGTGTATGAGAACTTTCTTCACTAAAGAGAGAAAAATGATATACAAATTTGAGTTTTTTAAGACTCTTCCCATGAGGTGAAGATGAAACGACTTTATTTTTTTTTATTTTATAATAATATGATGTTGGATGAGGTGCTCCTGGTCCCTGGAGGCGACCGCTATGGCTGTCCCCGCTGTTACGAGGAAACCTAAAAACTTTAAAACATCTTCTCTAACAGATGTAAATAATAATTTAAAAATTTGAGCAAAAATTCTCCTCTCCTCTCCACTTAATTGTGAGAGAGAAGGGAACAATCTCTTATTAAGGGGGCGAGATCAATACGTCCTCCTCGCTCTAGAAGGGCGACCTCAATGAAGAGCTTCTTTCCATTTACTTGTGGAAAAGAAGAAAATTTATTTAGATTAATAACCCTCTCATCATGCAACGCTGAATGAGTGGGGAATTTAAGTTTGAGAGAATGTCCAAAAATATTCTCCCACTTCTTAGCAGGGGAGGAGGAGTAAGAAAAGATAGAATCGAAGGTTTTTATATTAAGGACGTCTTCTAAAAGGACACCATTGGTTTTCAAAATGACTTTAATATTAGATGGGTCAGTAATGGGAGTCTCTACGAGATGTTCCTCCTCCTGAATAAAAACAATATCAGATTCCATTACTTCTTCAGATTCACTGGCAGTGGATTCATCGGAAGAGAAATCTGGTTTATGTTCAAAATTGATTTTAATTTGAGGTGTATCAGTGATGAGAGCCTCTGAGAGGTCTTCCTCATCCTGACTTAAGGTGATGTCAGATTCCAATACTTCTTCTGACTCACTTGCAGTGGACTCATCAGAAGAGGAATCTGAATCTAAAGTGTCACACAAGGACACATGGTGGCTTGGTGACTGACAATTGAAACAAAGTTTTGACATCAAACACTCAAATTTAGCGTGATTTGATGCAAAACATAGATGGATTTAAAACATAGATTTTTATTTAATAAGAATTGGCGTCGCAATAAAGGAGTGGATATCTTATCACGCTCAAAGGAGCAATGTTTTTTTGAACAGTAAACAGATAATAGAACGTTGTTTGTATTCTATATCTCTGATATAGTGTTTTTTATTAACAAATAATAATGAAGGCACTTACGGTCGTCTTCCTGTGAGGCCATTTCAAGTTTAGGGGAATTTTGAGGTGAAGGATTAACCCTTTCCAACTCACCCTTTAAAAAATTTAATTTTTGATTTAAGATTTGTAATTTATAGGCTAAAGGATAACTATCCCTTAACACTATAGTGGCTTCATAGCAGAATTCATCTACTAAGAGCCTTAAGGCTTCACGTTGATCGTGAAGTTTTAAGTTATTATTTGTTATTGAATTTTCACTAAGTGGTTTGGGCGTCTCTGGTTCTCTGCGAGAGACCGGAGCGACCCTACGTGATAAGAGGCACGATACTGGTTTTTTGATGGCTTTAATTTTATTTTTAATTGCACGAATGTAATCAAGGATAGAAGTATGGAGGGCAAAACACTCCTCATCGTCGATTTAGAAACTCAAGTATGATATTATCAATATCGGCCAATTCGGTGTCCAAATTTTCTAAGTTGGTAATTAAAGATTCTAATTTAAATAAATCAGAGTTAGAATCTAATATACGTGAATTGTTTCAATAACACGACCTCTCAAGACCACGTTTGTTTATATGAGACTCGTAGACCTTGAGGTCTGAGTCAGATAAGTCCGAGGGGGTAGTACCCATGATGACTACTGATCGGAACTATACTATATCAAATAATAAGCTATTAAAAAATAACTAATTTATGGGGTGCCTTTAAAGACACTAATGCAGATTATTATGCAGTATTAGCACCATTAATTATATACATTAGACATTTAATTCATCACAATCATTTCTTAACTTAAAATAAGCTTTAATATGTATTAAATTTTCAAACTGTACTTGATTATTCTAATTTATATACACATTTTTGCCAGATAACTTAATTAATGGATAGGTGCCATGATATACAGGTTCTAGCTTTTTCTGCCATACTGTTTTCTTTTGACAGATACAAATTTATTTTCTTGCAAACACTTTGGCACATATATTCTAGAGTTTTTGGCCGAAAATTTTGGAGATAGAAGGAGTCCTAAGAATAGTTTTAGTTTTTCAGCGTAAGTCTTCATCGAGTCCAACTGCTTTGTTAAGGCTCTAGAAAGAGGAGTATTTTGGTCCATCATTATGATGGCAGGGGTTGTTCCTTCTGAGTTCAATGTGGCAGTCCGTAGACAATACTATTAGGAGAAGATTAACCAATAATACTTCAAATCTTCCAACTCATCCAACAGCATGGCACACAGAGATCTCAACAATGTATTACGAGAAGAAGAAGAAGAAGAAGAAGAAGAAGAAGAAGAAGAAGAAGAAGAAGAAGAAAAAGAAGAAGAAGAAGAAGAAGAAGAAGAAAAAGAAAAAAAATAATAATTTTGCTTTTGCACTTATTCAGTCCCAATACACTTTTTTTTAAAGCATATCTCTCCATATCTCTTTGTGTTGTTCTCGAGTCTGGGGTCCACGTTTTCTTGAAAATGTCTTACTGCAGTTATCACGCACAACTTACAGGCTTTTTTTTTTGCATTGAAAGTTGAAAATTGCAATGTAGACCGATAATATTTAAATTAGATGTTTTATCCACACATAATGGTCTAAGACAGGGGTCTTCAATCTTTTTAAGCTCATGGGCCATATGATCTGTTTCTTATTGCTTTGCGGGCCACATGCAGTATATATATATATATATATATATATATATATATATATATATGAAAATGAAAGAAAAAAACATTATATATTTTTTTATATATATATATATATATATATATATATATATATATATATATATATATATATATATATATATATATAGAGAGAAAGAGAGAGAGAGAGAATGGAATGGAGGAGATGGATTGAATGGAAATGGCATACATATATATATATATATATATATATATGAGAGGAATTGGATGGGATGGAGAGAGAGAGAGAGAGAGAGAGAGAGAGAGAGAGAGTGGAAGGAATGAATGGAATGGAGGCACAA
>JABUQX010030610.1:2500-42500 GCA_015478945.1 Trachelipus rathkii
TATAATATATATATATTATATATATTATATATATAAAATATATATATAATATTATATATATTATTATATATATATATAGTATATATTATATATAGTATTATATGGCCCTGTTATGTTTTTTAAGACTCCGTCAGTTTTTGATTTTTTTTTTTTTTTGTTTTTTTTTTTTTTTTTTTCATTCACTTTTAGATTTTAACATTTTTGCCTTTATACATAGATAGTATTAATATGATGGTACTAAAATGAATTCGATTGTGTTATTAATAATTATATTAGGAGATGTACGAATAAGATTTCAAAAATGTTTTTTATTAATAATATTTTTTCATGTACCAGTTATTAATATTTTTTATAATATATTAACTTTAGTGGCAGATTCACTGTTAAAATCAAAAAATTGTTTATTTTTTTTCCCTTGTAGCTGTTATAATTTTTAGTTACATGCATGAGTCTTTCGGGATTGTGCCATCTATATATATCAATTAAAATTTTTAAAAAATAAAAAATAAATTTATAAATATCTCCAAAATTTTGACTGTATATTTAAATTGGATAATATATGTAAAAAAAACCATATATTATATATTACATATTGGTATTATATATTTGAATATCGTAATATATCAGATACTATCATTCCGTGATAATATATAATAAGTCTAAATTAATTATAAACTCAAAAAATGTATAAATATAAATTAATATATATACTTATATTAATATTCATTTTTATATATTACTCAGATGTGATGATTAATTAGCTCATTTTAGTTGTTTTTAAAATTGAGTAAAACCTAAACAAAATTATATAAAACTCAAAAAAAACAAATATGAAATAAGAATAATATAATAAACTATATTATAATTGAAATAGCCTAATGCTAGAAAACTAAATAAAAAAAAAAAACTAATTTTATATTCTTTCATTTCTATATATATATTATATTATATATATAATATATATATCTATATATATATATATATATATATATATATATATTAGGGGGCTCGAGCCGACGGGGGACAGAGGGTGGGGACAAGCATATTTTTCTCCGAATAGTTAAAACCCCCTTTTAACAGGTAGTCCAGAACAGGAAGGTTTTGGCGGGAGCTTCGAACAACCATCCCATAATAGTGAACGTAGTAAGCGAATGGTCTGTGTGATGATCCCTCTGAACTTGTTGCATGACTCTCTCCCCTACCACCGGATATGACGCTCGGCGTGAGTGTGTGACCAAATAGATATGTTAGCTCTAGTTTCTTTATGACCCGATGTACAGCGGTCCCCGGTGGTACACGGAACAACGTACATTGAATGAACCCCACCAGTACTTTGACTCGATTTCTTAGTGCTGGTTTTACCCTTGAGTATTTCATGTTTTAGTTTAAAAAAAAAAAATTTGTTTAACTGAAGATAAATTCCACATGAATCCAGAAAAACGAGACTCGAGGAGAGATATAATATCAAAAATTGTTTAACATGGAATATAAGATATTTCATGCGAATAACAAAGGCATTAAATTAGTGTGTTCAATGAAACAGTGGTTCATCGTTCCCTCTCCTCTAAATTGACTGTTAGGATTCCAAGTAACAAAGAAATCCAACAATTATATAACTAGAAATTGTGATGCTTTTAATTACAAATACCAAAGAAAAAAAATCCAAAACTGGACCCGGGTCTATATGTATCGGGCTAATATGTCTTCATAGTTGATGACATGGAAGTTATTTGTTATATGATCAGCGTGTATGTGATATTTACGATTACAATAGATATCCACCAATAGTTTGCCTATCCTATTATTATTTATTATAGTTAGTATGATATATATACCTACATATCATTCTACTTAACTAAGGTTAATCAATTAACTTCCATATCATTATAATTTAGTAATATTCATATGAAATTGTATGAGTTGTGGATAAAATTGCTGCCTTACTATTGATCATCCTATATATATATTAGTAATTAATACTTTAGAGATTATATATATATGAGAATAGGAATAACCCTATTATTATGAATTAATAGGTTAAGACTATGTAGAAAGTTGAACTTTTTTATAGACTCATATTATTATAAATCAGATTTTTCTTGAAACTTTTATTCTGAAAAGCTAATTTTATGTTATAACTTAGTTTACTTTATATCAATTATATTAATTATTCCCGCTCTGGTTTGGCATTCTGTTGAAACCCTCTCCTATGGCGTAATGAACCACATGAAACAAGTTTAGGGAAATTTATCCAATTTCTTGAACAACCATATAAGATTCAAAACTTTTTTACCAGGCAGGAATGACTTACATTTTTTATTCCCTTTCCTAATAATGACTCATATTATTATCTTTATTATTGAGAATTATATAATGAAAAAGATTGATATTTATGTATATGCATATATTTGTATATATATATTAGGTCCCACAGACTGATATTGTACAAGAGGACTCAGTGGCTAGATATTGATTCTCAAGCTAACTATAGTTAAGATTTTGACTTCTGGACACTGTTGTTAGGCATACTCGTAATCTACGCTCTGTCTCCATAGGGAGTCAGTTAAAGGTGCCCCAATAGAGTCATTTAAGGGGCCCACCAATGGGAGTCATTTAGTTCCATTTTCCCTGTAACTAGGTGCCCTAACAAATGCGGTTCTATATTCATTGTACATCTAATAGGGAAACGGTAAGAGTATGCATGTTTTTGTTAGGATTTTTCTCCTGAGAAGGCAAATAAATAAAATATGAGAGGTTATGTTGAGATATGTCAAATTATATTGTTGCGAGTGGTGGCGGAGTAAAAAATAAAATATTTTATAAACAACATGAATTTTTTTTACAACCTATTTTAGATGAAATAAGTTCAAAAAATCTCAGATCGCCCCCATTCTTCGTTAATGGTATTTGGAAATGACGGATGCCACCTACAGTCTATTTTTCGATCCTGTTAGCATTTGCGGCATTTTATACAGAATACTTATTTCTCTAGACGTTGACGTCTTCATTTCCTATGACAAAGGGCCAAAAACATTAGTTTTTGATTAAAAATAAAATAAACCTAAATAACTTATTTCCTCCTCACTTATTCATCCTGAACTATATTCCCATATAAAGTTTTTTTTGTTTTTAACTAAAGAGTACCCCTAGCTGTGAGTATATGCCGCTTTGGTGACTAATAGCCAACCAGAGTTAGAGATTGGAGTTGTACCAGATTCGTGTTCAAATCAACGCATATATACCACTGGTGTTCATTATTATATCTAAGCTTCTGCAAAATCACTTCTGGTGCTTGAGTCGTAGTTCTTCCTAATTGGATTTGCCATCTTATCAGATATGTGTGGACTTCCGGTTCCTTTCGAGTGTCCCCTCTGTCCCCCACGGCTTCCAGCCCCCCTATAAATTATAATATAGCTTAAAGGAGTTCCCCCTATTGGGAATCGTTTGGTTTTTATTTTTGTTATAGGACTTATTGTATTTGCCTCTATTATGATATTCCCATTTGCTTCAGTATGAAACATCATCCCTACTTCAAGCTGTCTTAACGCGTTTGAAGGATTTTTCATCTATTCCCTATAGATATAACTACAGTCGCCAATTTACTTCTCGAGTACAAATAGTATACATATAGGATTATTTTAGGTTACCCCTATATATTTGGTATAATATAGATAGGTAAGTTACCTATAAAGGGTAATGTGTTTCTCATAATCAAGTTATATTATACTATTAAGCGTCTTCTTTTGACTTATTACATATATAATGAATAATTTATGGAAGAAGTACTACCTCTCTTATCTGACAAAAAAATTGAATATATATATTTATTTTAACATTTTTGAATTTTTGATGAGACATTATATCTTTATTCATACTATAGTTACTTATGAATTGCTAATAAGCATACAAGAACTCTGTAGATGAGAACTTAATTATCTCGTTAATACTCTAAACTTATATTGATCTCTTCTCATGGTAGTAGTAATAACTAGTATCTATAATGCTCTGTATATGTAGAATGATACTTTCTTATCATATTTTATTATATTGTTCTCAGCTTATACCATTGGACTCCGTTCATTATATCTATCTCTGCATCGAGAATGATGCAACACCCTAATATTCCATTGCGTTAAACAGTGATTCTCATCCGTGGCTTCAATTACAGACCATTTAGGACTGTATAGGGCTCTGGTCCAAGGAGTTTTGCAGCTGTATGGAAATGTAAAAAAAAAAAAAGTTACGAAAACATGAGACAAAAAAAAAGCAAAATAAGAGAGAGGGAAACAATCAGATCGGATAGTGTTATATCTGGCATACAGTCATCCCTATCTAAATAGAGTTTCTCACAAGACCTCGGAGAAAGGAGTACTACAATTTACGTTCTTTTATTGGGAATCCTGGTTAAAATTTTCACATAAGGAAATGTAAAAATTGTAAATAATAAATCAGATAATTGAAATAAATCCTTATTTGCTGGTTATTTAAACCAATAACAAAAATATATACTCTCTGGATTAGAAGGTCCCTATATCTAGAGACTGCTTTTTATTGGTTTTCTCCGGAGATTGATATCTATTAGGCTTCAAATCCGAGACTTCTTATTATTTAAACAACATTATTGGCATTTTTTCATTTTTTCCTCTCAAATATATTTAAAAACGAATCACTTCTCCTCTGTTCAGTGCTCCGCTATTCTCTCCGTCCAGGATGGGCAGGAGTCCTGACGTAGGAGTGTGTTTCCTCACACCGTTGGTCTCCTCCCGCAGGACCGAGTATACTGGGGAGCCTGTTGAGGAGCGTATCATCCATTATCCCCCGGTTATCCGCCGGAGGTTTCATTCGACGAGAGATGCTCCGGATACCATCGCCCCGCTCATTTTAATATTGTCTTGTGGGCTCATTCATCAATGAGTTAGTTATAGGTGTTTTGTCTCTGGTTCTCCTGGGGGTTTCCTCCGGGCCCCAATATTCCACCTCGCGAGAGCAGATGGGTTATCTAGGGCAGAAAATAACCTTCCCCCCCTAGTGTTGGCCCTGTTACTCAAGGCTAGCTCGTAGCGGACCCACCTGTGAGCGTGTGTGCCCATAGTGTCTGCTCGTATAAAAGAGTACAAAAGATTTAAAATATAAAGGAATAGGAAAGTTACTATATAATTTATATATATCTAGGTAATCTCGCGACCGCGGATATAACAACAAATGAAAAAAAAGGTTCTACATATATTTAGGAAACTTTTAATCATATTTACGATATTACTTATGCTTAATATAAAAATGCATATAATAAAAATAAAATGATTATTTGTATTTATAAGCTTAGGATAGTTAGGGAAAACTCTGAAACTCACCTTTTCTTTTGATTCTGTCATAGAAAAAATTTTTACATCAGAGCCAAGTGCTTGGCCAAAAATGTACTATACTTCTATTTCTGCCTATGCATGCTATACATAGCAGGTCCTTTTGAAGAAGATATATCAATATAAATCGATAAAAAATATTAATACTAACTTTAAATCAGTCAATAAAAAAAATTTTATTAGTTTTAGCTTCTAAGTTTTTGTTATTATGTTTTTTTTTTTCCATTATAGTACACCATTATTCCAGCAGGCAAATAACTTTAGTGGCCAGCATTCCAGACAATGGTTATTCCGTTTTTATACTATATTAAGCTATTTATTATAGTTGTATTATAAGATTACTATATGACGCGACTCAAATATTATCGAATAATAGCTGTGATCCATATTAATAATTAATATTATAATTATATATTAATATATTATATATATATATTATATATAATATATATATATATATATTATATTAATTATATATTAATTAATATATATATATTACTATATATATATATATATTACTTTATAATATATTATAATATATAATATATATATATTAATATTAATTATTGTAATATAAATAATTATAATATATATATATATATTATTAATATGTATAATATATATATATATATTAATTATATATATATTATATATTATAATATATATATATATATATTATAGTTATTAATATAATATGAATAAATATTATAATATGGATTATTTTGTACATTAAATATAGATAACCAGTACTTATTAATTACAATAGATGAATTAATATATATATTTAATATATATATATTAATAAATATATAATATATATTTAATATTATATATATATTATTTATATATATATATTATAATATATATATATATTAATATAGTATATATATATATAATATATATGAATGTAATATATATATTAATTAAATATAATTATATATATTAATATATATAATATATTAATATATGATATATATATATATAATTATATATATATATAATATTAATATATATATATATATTATAATTATATAGTTATTACATATATGACATAAAAGGTGTAGCGCTGGCTTCTGAAATGAAAAAATAAATAAGATTATTTACTAATATTATATAATATATATATATATATATATATTATATATATATATTAATATTAATAGATAAATATATTATTATGACTATTTGGATAAAAAATTGAATATACATTGAAATTGAACTAATGTGATTGCTTATTAAATTATTAATACCTCAAAATAAGCGAACATGCATTGAAACTTACTTTAGTTATTTAAATTTCCCTATTCTAAAATAGATGCTATTATTATATGTGAGTGGGATTAAATGACAAATTAAGCTGGGGGAATACGTGGCACTCTATATATCTGAATAGAAATAAAAATTATTTATGGAATATCACTCTAAGGCTCAACTTTATCTAGATATTTATTTAAATATGATAGAGTGTGAGTTATGGTGCGAAATCATCATGAAGATATCCTAGATATTGTACCTCTAGATGGATTAAACTATATTTAGAATTAATATATTACTAAAGAATACTTTTTATTTGTATTTAACAAATACTTCAAATAACTTGTTAACGTGTTATAGTATATTGTATAAAGCTAATATATCACATAAATGAACGGATTTAAGCGTCCTTCTCTCATATTTGATGTTTGCCATTTAGAAGAATATTTTTCTTAATGTGTATATAGAATGTTAATTCATTAACCTTCTTACAAACACTCTCGCGGAGCTAGTTTTGACAAAGTTTGGTGGACCTAATAAGTCTCCACTATAGGCCATTAACTAACTCTTTACCAAATTCATTTGCTTAAAAACACTTAAACCTATTTCTTTGCCTTTGTCACTTTCCACATTTACCTTCTGAAAGCCAATACTACAGTTGGGTCTGTCGCTGTGCTGTGAAAAATTATGGTGTAATTTTGGCTGGGTCGGGCTCGCAATCACAATAAATTTATTATAAAATGATATATGTAGATGATTTTACAATTCCTTTACTTATTATTCAGAATCTTCTGAACAGTTAATATGTTTATAAATGAAATATCTTAAATTTCAAAGCATACTACTAACATAATTAATGATTTACAAGTTTTAGAAATACATAATATATAAAATAAGATAAACAAAAATACAATATACATGGAGATGTTAATATAATATAATATGAAAGTATATATATTAGTAAGAATATAAATTATAATTTATCATATAATTTAAAACATAATTTAGAAAACCTACGTATTCCGGATTAATAACAAATTTAATTGATAACTATCATTATATTTTCATCCATATTCATTGTTTTTATATAAAAGTAAATTTTAGATTAATAAGTTGTTTTAGATAGAGGTATATAACAAATAATTTTCTTCATCATACTTAAATCTGAGCAATGAACTTGACTATTTAAGTAAAACTTATTTTTGTAAAATATATAATAAGATATTATATATCTTTTTCTTAATTTTTGTTTTTCCCTTTGCTCTAATATATATTATAATTGTTAGTATTAATATTATATTTCTATATATAACGTAAGGTTATCGACATAGAAAGAATAATTGATAATATCATCCACACCTAATCTCTTTTTCCATTACTCTTTTATAATATTTTTTTAATAATTTTACATTTAACTACATACCACTAATTCTATAATAACTTATTATAGCACACCTCATAAAAAAGATGTTTCATGATACGTCATTTTTTTCGGATGGTAGTTATTTCTCGTTGTCGATGATGTCATTGAGTGTTACGAGAGTGTCTGTTTCATACTAATATTAATTATTGTAAAACTACAAACATAATATCTCACTTTGAAAATTATTTCTTTGGGATTTCACTCTTATTTCTAACAGTTTTAAGTTATTCAATCTCAATTTTTACCAAATTTTTTTTCGAAATGTAACTAATATTTGAGCGTTTGAATTAGGTGTAAAATTCTTTAATAACGTATGATAGAGGTACCTATATTTATACGAGATTCTACACAGATGCTATCTTTTGGAGATATACGTTATTTCTCAATTGTTTATTAGTATAAATTGTCGATAGCATGTGTACAGTAGATTCTTTCAAAACCCACTTTTATTTTTTCATACATAGTTGCAATGAGTGGGTGAGAAGGAATCTCCTCAATTACTCGATTCCTATGAAATTCTAAACACAAAAACTAAGGTGTACGTTAGTGCTTACTAGTGTAGATAGTCGCTTTACGTAAGGATCAGTCACCCCACTCATCTCACTAGCCTTTTAATTCTAGTGTTCATTGTATATCGATAGCTTATCACAGTGTTTACTCGAATAACAAATATAATAACAGAGATCTGAATAGATATTCTAAGAAATTTAGACGCGAATAGATATGGGAAAATTGCTGCAAAGATAATTTGTGGAGATATATGGTGGGGAAAAATGAAACGACTCTTTAATGAATAAATCACTATTGGATTGAGCAGAAATACAATGAGAGAAAGCACACACAATCACTAAAAAAAACACCGAACCAACATAGAATGACATATTATCTACGTTAACAGATTATATAAAAGAGCTAAAAAGCTCGTAGGCACTCCTCAAGGTGAAGTGTTGAATTCTTCAGGTGTTTTTTTGCTTGTATTTTTCCCATATACATATATAAGTTTTATTGTTAATTTATATTTTATATTTTTATTGGTTTTATTTTATTTTGTTTGTGGTTTGTTCTTTATATAATTGGCCTCTACCACAAAGATGAAAGATCTCCCCCAGCAATTATTATCGTATCCTCTCTCTATTTTTTTTTAATTTATAAATTGTTCATATATAATCTTTTTAATATATCAATTTTTAAAAAACTTGTTATATTTATATTTTGTTTATTAACATTATCAATTTATATAAGGTTTTTGAGCCTTGAAAATGGGTGTTTTGCAATAACCCGAAACTAGTCTAAGTCGGTTATAATAAATTTATAAATATGTTAGTTTGTACGTAACTATTTTTTATGCACTTATATTATTATTTAATATATTAATATTTATAATATATATATATATTATATTAATATTAATATAATTATATATAATTATGAATATATTTAAATATATTATATATATATATATATATACTATATTATTAATATGTACATATATATGATGTGACTGAGCTCATTCCTGAGTAAAAAATAAATAAAATATTCCTATTATATATTATATATATATTAATATAATATATTATAACTATGAGAGTAGTTGCTTATTAAGTTATCTCTTATCTTTTTCTTGCTCTCATTCCTGACTTCTAGATGTATAGGTTAATAATGAAAGTTACTTATTTATATAATTATATAAAGACTTCTACTCGTGTTTATTATATATAAGTTAGTGATAATTAAATTTTACTTTTTAGATTGAATGGTTAATATAAATTTTAATTAGAAATTCACTAATTCTATTTATTTATTATATATATATTATATAACCAGCTCTTGACTATAGTATCATGTACTCATATATGAAAAAGGTTTTGACTGTTCCGGAATGAGCTTTATTATATAAAACAAAAGAATTTGTTTACTATACAATACTAATATTCATTATACCGTCTCTTATACATCTAGCTGCCTTAAATTCATATATTTTCATAAATATCAATATTTATATATATATTAAATCACTCGCTTATTAAACCTCAAAATATTTTTATGGTGGTACCATGAAACTTAATAAGAAATTTATATATTAGATAACTTCAAATAAGTTTGAATAAGTTAACATTTACATAAAATAAATATGAGAATATATATATATTCTGTGGATTAAATTAATTACTTTTAAATTACACTACAGACATACTTAATTATATCATAAAAACAAGTTATGGTGCACCGAGCCATCATGAGAAGTAAAACAAAAGAAACTTAATAATATGGCAATCACCTGCCAAATTGTCTCCTCTCCTTCTCGGAAAAATATATTTGACTACTAATAGAAAAAAGGATATTGACTTATCGTTCTGCCGGAAATTATCTTAGAATCAGCTGTATTCTTGTGTTTACGATCTTGCGAAAAGTGATTTTTTGTTATAGAATTCAATGCGAAATCTTATCTCTCTAAATGCACAATACTTAATTTATTGAATCATTTATATATACACATTATTAACTTAATTTTCTTTTATACAATCGACAACTATAATGTATTCCCTTAGATTCTCGGACTCAAGCATGATTCATATAGATTAGAGTATACTTTCATAAAAAGTTAGAGGGCGATTTAAAATACATCATCCTCGATTTTGATAATTGATAGTAACTAATCCAACATCTGTGATGCGCAATGAGGACGGGCTGATAAAGGATTACCATCTCCTCATAGGTATAAAACGTAATAATCTGTTATTAAGTCAATTTAGTACTCAGGCGTGAAAGAGGAACCATATTATCTGCTGGAAGTGGCAGGTATATTACCAGTACCATATATGGTGATGTTGTAAGCTCGTCCGAAATAAGTATATGAATACATTTGATAGTTGATATCTCTCTGTGTACGATTTTGAATATGTAAATTATAAGTCACCAACAAGAAAACAGTCATATATATATATTGATGAATGAAGTATAAATATATACAGTATCATGGCATGATTATAGGTTTGCCAATTGGTTGAGATATTATAAATACTAATACATATTTATATAATAATGATAATAATACAAGTTCCTAACAAGAAAGCCTCAATAAATAAATAAAAATAATAGAAAACAAAGAAAGTAATAATACCTAATAAAACAAAGAAAAGAAATAAAAAACAAACCACCAATACAAAAAACAAGGGGGTGGCTCAGGAAGCTCCTTCCTGTTAGCTAGAGTCTAAGGAATGGAGTGGGCCTAGAAATACGTCAATTATTAGACTGTACCACTCTGTAGCCAGGAACGAAGCTCAGTCTGAAGTACTCCTCGAAGAGAGAGAGAGAAAAGCTCACATTTATCTCACTACACCGACCAGTTGTGAACACGACTCCATTACCTTCAGGAGAGAACACTCCTATACGCTTTAGCTTAATACTTTGGGACAAGTGCCTACATTCACCACATAGAGGACTTACCGGGTGGCATTTTTTGGTATGATCACTAAAAATAATTTAAAATAGATCAAATAATTTAAAAATTACAAAATTCAAACTATAATTTAAAAGCTCTAAAAACATTACAATTGTGTGATAGAATATGTACATAAATTACACCAACATCCATTACATATAATATTATTCATTTTATATTATCTAAACCCGTAAGTTTTCACTTAATATTTATTTAGTGATTCAAACTCGTAAAAGCATCACTAATTTATTATTCAAGAACTACAAAAATTCAAAATTATATTACTCATTCACTATCAATCACTACTTAATCACTGGTATATACTCGTGACTCAATATTGTGTTAATTGCTGAAATTAATATTACGTGTATTTTTTCTTCATGCATAACTGCATATGAATGATTTTAAACTCTATCTAAATATTATATATCATGCTTCCTACCACTATATTTCTACTACTACTACTACTATTCACTATATTAAAATTATTATTATCACTACTAAGTTTTCATTATCCGTCTACATATTATTCATATTGATTAGAAAAGCAAACAGCTTGAGGAGGGACTCTGCTCCTGGAAACGTTGCTAATGATAACCGATAATGCCCCTTCTTACTATGTTCGTGCAAAAACGTTATTGCTATAGAGGCGCTGTCAAACGAACATAAATGTTCATGAAAATCGTGACAAGGATGTAAAACGATTTCATGTTAGGACCAAGTAGATTTCTCTAATTCGATATGTTCTCAAATTACGTGAATGAACATTTCCGTATTATGTGCCCGTACACACTTAATTTCTGCAAAAATGACATAATCAAAATGTAGATTAAGGATCTCTCTGAAAGGCTCTCAAGTTTGCGTCACGACGTCTTTACGATACCCCCTCAATATCATATTACTTTAGAATAAAATCTCCTAATTGTTAAATTATACTTTTGTAGATTATTAATTACTTAAAAAGTGTAACATTTAAGAGGTCGAGTTTTAAAAATAAAGATGTATATCTCACATTTTTGCCAAAATTTTATGAATCCGTCTTTCAGGAAACTTCAATACTCAATTCGCCCAGGCTATGAATTGCGTTAGAATTTCAAAATTGGTCTAATATGACGCTCTTCCCTCGTCGCGAATATTATAGATTGAATGGATGTGAGATTGGAAACAGAGCCTACTCTTATTTAAGTTTCCTATGCTGTGCGCTGTAACGCAACAATATTGTACTTGTCTTGTCTTTTTCATTTGATCTTGCTTTTATGAATGTTTTCTTTTCACATGAAATTTTATTGATATATTCAAAATAGAGATCATCAAATAACTCTTCTGCGTGTGACTGTCTAGATACAAACTCACTCTAGTTTCCATATATGTAAATAGTGTTTAATATGCATTAAACGTAAAAGAGCACACCATGAACCGATTATTTTTTCGTAACCACATTAGAATAATATATTTAACATTTTTATATAGTTGTTTCATTTTATTTATTTGAAAAAAGAAAATTTTTGTATGCATTAACTGACAACTTAAAATTTAAATAAACTGATATATTTATAATATCTAAATTTCTTGGTTACCAAAGAATTTTAAATAAGAATAAAAAAATCTTTTGTATGCATTATACAACTTAAAATTTTGGGCATTATAATAATACTATCTTACATTAATATATAGATATATATATTAATTATACATAAAATTAACTAAATATAATATTTGTAAAATATTTCAAGGTTCTAAATTTTTGCTTTTAAATGATTTATATTTACAAAATACTTGTGCTTGACTTTCTATATACTTGGTTATTCAAGGAATTATTAAATAAGAATATAAAAAATTTTTGTATTTACAAGTATATATCACTTCCTCTTGATGAGTTATAATATATGAAGTGAAATAAGAAGCTAATTTATATTATTTAAATTGTAATAATATAAAACAAATATCTGCAGACATCCATAAAAAAAATAAACAAACATCTAATTTACTCAATCAAGTAGTTTAATCAGTATCAGAAAATCCGTAAAGCCGAGAGACAACATATTTAAAAGCCTGGGATCAACATTGAAATTATATACTAATAAATTATATAATTATATTTACAATTATTTAGCTACTTTTTTTTAAAATTTGGTGACTCTCTATATACTTTAACCATAGGAGCCATAATTATTAAAAAAGTAGCTAAAATTTAATAATAAATTAAATATATATATATATATTTATATATATATATATATTATTATATAATATATATATATAATAAATATTAAATTTTGTATAATTCATAGTATGGTTCCCGACGATATAAGTTATCTCGCGTCTAGTACTGGAGACATCGGAAATAGCATTCGATCGATATTTAATACCACTATCTGATATGGTTGTTGTGTTTATACTTTATTATTTTCTCCAATGTATTATATTTACCAATTTAAAATAATAATATTTAATTAGCATTCAAATTCATGTGAAATTTTGTAATTTATCATTCTGAGGGTCAGAGGAAGAGATCAACATTTCGTGCTCTCGTGTTGGGTATAAAAGCATTACGTTGTTAGTTACTACACTATTGTAACCACGATTTACTTTACTGTGAAAGTAATACTATTAACTTCCCAGTAAATATTCTTACATAGAACAAAGTGACATTATCTAAGATATTATAACTTAGATTAAGTGACCTTTGGTAAATACCTCTACTATTACTGTCATCTACACTCTACGGGTGCAATGTGATATCACACAGTGATTTAATTCTAGAGGGGGATATAATAAATTAGTAACAGTATAATAAATTTAGTAACTTGCACTAACACATCCACTTCAACAGTTTGTTATGAGTATTGTCCTAAGTTATAATTATTTTAATCTCCTTTAGCTGGCTATTATATAGGTTCGTGAAAGCTTACCTAGAACCCGTAAACCCTAGCTGTTGTAAAGCAAGTGTTGTTACCACTTTACACTCACATGATGTGTGAATGACTAATAAGGTATAATTCCCAATTAACTTATTGATAAAGATTTGTACTAACCTTTCCTATACTGTATATAGTCTATGTCTTGATATCATTAGACAGTGACCTATATATGGCAGGTACACTTACTCCCTCCTCTGCAATATCATCGTGTCGGGATGAGTGGCCATCCACCGGGATAGTGTCTCTCTCCAGAGTGAAGAGATAATTTCTCAGTATCAGGTTTCTAAATATTTTCGGTCCTTATTCGGTCCAACTAGAAATAAACTATCTTCTAACTTTCTCGCAATGCTCAATTCCGTGCTGTTTGTTTTTGAGCCCTTGAACCCAAGTGTGAGCGCGATGACTATTGCAGGGGGTCGCTATAGTTTACTGTCTAAGCGACATGATCAATGTGGCCTAGCTATTTATATATCTAGCGAAGAAATAAATGTTATGATTCAACATAAATCAAAAGGAGTATAATGTATCAATTTAATAATTGATAATTATTCCTTTTTATGAAGCACCCCACTTTCTCCATAAGGATAACTGTAAAAATATACGCTAAATTTTAGGTAGGGAGAATAACGCACTATGGCGCTGTTAACCAACAATAATACAGGTTGTGGTCATTCTCTAGTTCGATAAACACCTCTGGCAAAGAGAGTATATGATACAAATTTTTTTGTCACATATATATCCTTGAAAAATGAAAGTGTGTTTCATGTTTTACTCTGATGATTCTCATAGTGATTAGATTGGACCTATTGCGATCTTAAGGTTAGCTTAAGTATTAAAGTGTAAGTGGCTTGCTATCATATTATCTATTGTTTATATTTTATCAGTATGTATAAATATATGCAAATACTAATATTAGTGACATATATATTCACGATTTTCAATATTTGATTAGAAGTGTATGTGATTAAATGAATATATTAATTTACTTTGCCCTAAGATAAATAACATTATTCCTATCTATTCTAATTTCACTCAATCAACTCAAACTGAGTGAGTCTCAGTCATGAGCAAACTGACTATTTTAAAAATACTTTATTAACTCACATAGATATTGTTTAAGTACTCTATATAAATTGTGAAAATGTATTATTAAACAAAGATGAATTCAAGGGAATTAAAGATATACGTTTTTCATATATATATATATATATATATATATATAATACTACTAATCGACTATATGGAAACGAATACTATTTAGATATAGTGAGCTTATAATAGTATTTGGATTGTATTTTGAGATAACATAAATATAATATATAATATGTAGTTTTCCCATATATTATCCAGTATAATCGTCTGCTTTGAATTATGCATAATCATGAAATATATATATATATATACTATATATATATAAATTGTATTGATACTAGATTTTCAAGTAATGGCTAAATATTATATTTACATTATTACTTGAGCCATTTTGACAAACATTTCACATTAAAAACATAAGTATATATTATACGTAGTAATAACGATAAAACTGTGTCTCGCCCATAAGTGCAATATTCTTACTTCCATATATATATATTTATTTAAGTCAAATACCATTATAAATTCGTATAATGAAAAAACGACTCTTGTACGGAGTAATTATAGAGGTTGTTGTAAATAAGTTCTGGAGAAGTCTCAGAACTTTCAACTTCTTATATGTCTTTTAACATATACTTAAAATAGAGAAATACTCTAAGCTGAATGTTTCGGAAAGGATAGTCATGTCAGACAAACCTTTTAGAATTTAGTAGATACATTACTGACTGCATTAGGAGGAAGATCCAGTTGATTAGTAATTTAGGACTTAGCAAGCTTTGATAAGGTCCCACATAAGTCTGGATTGAAGATAGTATATGCAAGTGGTATAGTGCTAAGTGGTACATGTTGATTAAAGATCATTAGGTCAGTGTGTGAAATAGAAAATAGTGGAACAACTTAAATGGCAATAATCATCATGTGAACGAGAAATAGTGGAGAGTGGGCCCACACGTTCAATACTGGCCATCTATTGTTCTCAAATATCATAAATATTTTAGACCAGGACTTAATGAAGGTTTCATTTGCAATGATACACCAAGAGTGCCACCTCAAGTTGAAATCGGTATGCAAGATGAAGACTCAACATAAAATTAAATAAACTTCTTGGGTGGGCAAGATAAGCGCCAATGAAATTTTAATAGTAAAAATGTGTAGGTTCTTCACCTAGGTTTACTCAAATTAAAAGTTTAACTACGATATGAATGGGCTGATTGGCATGAGTCTGTGGACCAGGAAAAAGATTTAGGTGGTTATAAGCATTAATATGAAAATAGCTAATCAGTTTGGAAGCAAGCAAGGAATAAGCTAATAAGATGCTGGAGCATAAATGGCAATGCTGTACAAGAGCAAGAAGTAATATAGTAAAACTGTTATAATAGGCTAATGTTAGGCCATATCAGAGTACTGTGCAACAAGTATGGGTCCTTATTTAAAGAAAGACTTGATATGCTAGAGGAGAGTGCAACGTAGAGAACAAGGATGATTTCTGGTGTGAGGGTAAGAGCTATGAGGAGAGGCCTGAAGAGTTAAGAATGTTTTCTGTGAAAGGGCGATTTTCTCAGTAGGGACATGATACAAGAATCACAAAATATTTACATCTATTGATAATACGGAGGAACCAAATCAATTTTTCATAGTAGAACATCGACAGGTGACCAGGAATAATAAGGAAAATTAAGTGAAAATAAGGCGTTACTAAGAAAGCATTCTTTCAGTAATAGGTTGTTAAATTTGGTAATTTTGCCACAGAGGTTGTGACACACACACATTTAAAAAAGGTGTGGATAGGTATAGGGATGGTTTGGGTATCTAGTAGGTATATTTTGACTAAGCCAAATTGGGCTAGTTCTTAGCTTACTGTAGTATTACGAAGTTAATTGTATTATACTATAAAGTTATTAAAGCTGGAGTATGGTTAGCATGTATATTTGTGATATAGTTTTAGATTTTTATTTAGTTGTAGACTTTGTGAATAAATAAGAAGTTGACAAGCCCTAGGCTTTTGTGGAGTTACATGAGCATGTTTTAGACTTTGTGTATTCTGATTGACAAGCCCTAGGGTGCTTTGTGGATTTGCATTAGCATGTTGTTTGGTGATTGGTTTTGTTGGCTTGACTGAGACAGTCTTGATAGGCCCATGTGGCTTCTTACTGTCATTTTATTTCTAACGTTCTAAACTTTAAAAAGCTGTCTCCGTCTATAATACAAAATAAAATGTTTACTATGAAAAATCAAATCACCAACTACCCTTAATCACAAAATCGAGTCTCTCTTAAAAATATTAAAATTCTGTTTAAAAACAAAAAAATAATAAGTAAAACTAATATTCATTAAAGAATAATCACACTATCAAATTAATTTTATAATAACACAAGCAAATCCTTCTTGGAATATGGCGTCACTTCCTCTACTGTAAATAAGAAAATATATTGGAAAGTTTAGTAGATTTAATCAAATGAAATGAAAATATGGTGAACAGATTACGGGGTAATGCGACGGCAAAATTTGCAGATGGGAGGGGAGGGTCCCGTGACATGTAGAGAGTGAGAGTGATATTGGTGTGGCCAATACGGAGGCTTGCAAGTGCTTTCGTGGGTGAGAGGAAGACCACTCACCAATGTTTAGCTATATATTTCTCAAGTTTCGCCCTTTTCTGATCATTCGTCCAGCACTCATTGAGACCGGAAGCCTTGTCGGTGAGCAGGATAATAACCAGTTGATGGGAGGTGACCTTTCCGAATAGCATCCGGGAGGTACCTAGAACAGCTCCAAAAAGAAGAGGCTGCCATTTTGGCCTCCCAGTCAGCAATTTCGTTGCCAGTTACCCATATGTGAGAGGGGGGGGGGTTCAACATAGTATGATTTGTTTCTTACGAGAGTGGAGCAGCCGAAGAAATGTTGAACAGGGGATACCATTGTGTTTTTAGAATAGGGGGCTTTTAGCATCTGGAGGATGCTGAGCGAATCTGAATAAATGACAGGAGTGGTCTTGATTAAAGAATAAAATTACGAGAGGGCGATCATTATAGTCATTAATTCTGCCGTAAAAATTGAAGCATGAAGGGGAGGGTAGCAGACACACCCACACTGTCCCCTGTTTTAGAACCGTCAGTAAACCCTGGAGTAAATAAACCGTGAACTGCGGAATGGGACATGAAAGATGCCTTTAACAAAGCAGTGGGGTGGCTAGATTTGGAAAAAGAGGTCTGGACCATGCAAATGGTGGGAGCAGGGAATAGCCAGGGTGTATAGCCTTCATCATAAGAGAACGGCAGCACCGTTTTCAAAAGGATGTTATAAACTGTTTCCAAATGGCTAATAAGAAGGATTCTGAGGTATCTCTCCAGAATCGGTGTTAAGGCAGATGGTATTATGGTTTGAAAGGGAAGATAATGTGCTGCACATGGTATTCCCTTCGAGATATGGAGTGGCATCACATTGTATTCAACTTGAAGGCTCACCTGGGGGGACGATCACAGGGCTCCAGTGGAGATATTGATCGCCTCATTTTTGGATGGGATCTAACAGGTGTAGTAGAGTTGGGGAGGCCTGACCATATACTACACAGCCGTAGTTCAGCTTCGATCGGATTGGGCGGTGTATTGTGGAGACGTAAAAGGGACTGCGATCAAGCACCCCAAGATTTTGAGCTCAGATGTATGGCGTAATAGGTCAAGACGCGATGATAAGTCATTTTCAGGAGTTTAATATTGGGCGTGGATATTTAATGTGGTCATCTAGAATGATCCTAGAAATTTGACTTGTGAAGTTACAGGAATGGGCGAACTGCATAAGGTTAGGTTCGCGGGAGGATTGTGGCAGGTTCTTCTATTTCCCTTTTTTCGTAAAAAAAGTGACTTGCTAGGTTTTGGGGTGAGAAATGAAGCCATGGATTACCCATTGTGAAAATATTCTCAATAGCTAGTTGAAGTTGGCGTTCAAGAAAAGGCTAACTTTTCATGGAGAGAAAAATTTACCGTCGCTGTGATGGAAATAACGACGCCATCAAATCTGAGATGAAATAGGAACCGAGCGAGTGGAGTTTAAGGAGAACCCCAGTTCTCCACGTTGTGTCGTAAGCTTCTTCAAAGTCAAAAAAAGACACCAAGAATCATCCCAAGAGTTGAGTATTTTTCCCGGATATCATGGTCCAGTTTTAACAAGGGACCTGCGGTCGAACGATTTTTGAAAAAACCAAACTGCAAATTTGAAAAAGCCTGGCGACTCTCTAGAACAGAGAGAAGGCAGAATGAAACCCTTTTCTCCATTAATTTACAGGATGACAGGTCAGCGAAAATTGGTCTTTGGTTGTCCGCAACTTCGGAATTTTCCCAGGTAGGGATAGGATTACAAATGAGCTGTAGTTCAAATAGATGGAAAAGAAGTTTCGATCCAGATTCTGTTATGCAGATCCAGCAAAAACGCTGATGCCGAGGGGTGAATGTGACGGAGGTTAATGTACGAAATCATGTTTGGACCAAGTGCACCATCTTTGCTATTCACCAGTGCAGTTTGATACTCAGCAAGTGTAAAAAGACGTTTATAGATATGATCTTCCCTTTTTGCTGTTGAAAAGTCTTGCAGTGCAGTGTTATTCTCAATTTTGAAGGCTTCAGAGAAGCGGAAAGAGCTAGAGGCTAGCAAAAAAACTAAAACCTAATGCATCTGCAACAACAGCAGGAGCGGAGATCGTGTCGGTTTATATCTAGGCTCATAACGGAGGACTGTGGGTGAGGAGTTGGAGCGACGAGATATTTTTTTGCAACTTTCACACTAAAGGAAGGCGAGTTGTGGAAGTTGACAGTCGAAATATAAGTGTCGAAAAATTCTTTGTTAGTGTTTGTCGATTATATCGCCGAGATCTCGCCGAAGCTGCTTTAGAAATAATCATGTTATGGGTGGTACGTCTTTTGTGATGCCTGTAGATTTCTTCTATCTCCGTTGCTTGTGCGCACTCTGGGGACCACCAATTGGTTGAAGATCGCCTGCCTACGGAAGAAAGTGGGATAGCTGTGGCCTGATAAAAAAAAGGGCCCACTCCACGCTACGGCATAATGCCAGGTAGAAGTTGGTATTTTAAAATGTGGGCTCGTTGGCAAGCTCATTTAAAGCTATAGATATGTGCAACACCGCCGTATAAATAATCAAAGCGGAACCCAGGTAAAAAGATCCATAAGAGAATGGGAGCGAAAAGGAAATTCAATCTCAGGAAGAAGTCTTGTATCTAAACTTCATAGGTAGGGTAGTCCTGTAGGGTAGCATCCCAGGGAAAAGCTGTTAGAAGATCTACAAGGATCTTTGGACTTAGACGAGGTGACAGAGTCGCCCATAATAGTGGCGGAGGTTGAAGTCTCCTAGTATAACAACCGGAGTAGGGAGCTGCTTAAAGAGATCTGCTAAGTTGACCTTAGTAAACTCTCTCCTAAGCCAAGTAGATCGAGCAGACAGTAAGGTCGGTGGACAAATGAATTCGTGCTTGCACCACTGCATGAAGCCAGTCTGAAGAGACTGGAGAAAGGGACAGATACAATTGAGTATTCCTGCACTCCCCCTATCATTTTCACTGCTTTTATAGAAGGTTAGCGGCATTATATTCCATGAAAGAAGTCGCGATGACATAGTCGAAGTTCCAGCAAACATATTCACTTCAGTGTACATATGCTTTTAAGTTGAACAAGTTCTTGAAAATTAGAGTAGTAGCTACGACAATTCCATTGAAGGAAGGTACCCATGCTATATTGTTGTAAATATTATGAGGATGGTCTTTCTGAGACAATTGTCTCTATGTGACTAGGGGTAGTGTTGGAGGTAGATTCAGGTGGAGAGGAAAGGTTGAGATGTGAGTCTCGACGAGGAGGGGCAACAAATCCTGGTGGTAAAGAATAGTCATACAACAGAGATTTGGGTTGTACGCCCGCTTTTGGGAAGATGGTTTCAGTAGTATTTGGTGAAGGGGCTTTTCCATGAATGCGAGATAAATTGAGTTCAACCAAGTCCATCTTATTGTGTGGATTTGGTTGGTCGTTAGAAGAGGAACCAAAATGCTCATGCAAAATGGGTGTGATATCAGTATCTACCAAGCAAGCGGATTCAGAAATGTTTGGGGGATATGGGGTTGTTTCCATGGAAATGGGGAAGGATGGTATCACCAGAAAAGTGCCATCTTTTTGAAAAAGGTGTTGGAGTTGCGATATTGGGATCCGATATAGGATTCGTTGGGTTGACAAAGAGATTTTGCCAGTAAGCCATCATGCGAATGATTTTGGGTTGGACAATTTGAGTTCATTAAGAATGGAGACCTCTGGGTCCCCTTTCATGCCTCCAACAGACCCAAAACTTTGCGGCATTTACGTTGGACGGTTTTCCATTCACCTCTCTCGGAACGCAGGAAGCATTGGAGAGTGAGTGGGTCGTCACATCAAGCTCTATTTAGTAGCTGTTATCCATTTCATATGCTAAGGTATTGAATCCTTTAGGGAGTGCTGAGATAGGAAATTCAGAAAAAGAGTTATAGGAGGATTCAGAAGAGCCGGAATAATCTGCAAACTCATAAATATTTTAGGTGTTTTCCTAGCTGTGATTGTTTGGGTACAATCAATTGAAGTAATTGCTTTTGTCTTAGGAATAGACTTATAATAGACTTATGGCGAGGTCTCTTCCGAGTTGCATTCTTTACATCTAGGGTTAGTGTGTTTTGGTTTGGAAATTCGGGTGCTTTGTATTTTAATGAATAATCTTTAGCTTGGTAATAATAATCATCTTCACAGACTATATCATGGATTAAGAGAAACTCCCCCAATTGTGAAAGCGAATTTGGGGACAGAGAGACAGTCCTCTTGCGTGAGTTGAGCGAACTTATCGGGTAGGTATGGGACAGTGTGTGTTTTGTCAGGAAATGCTATTCAAGCTTTGTGTTGGAAGAGCCTAACTTAGTTTCACTTGTGGTTAGTGAAACTAGTACTCTGGTGGATCGTGATGACATTTTGGACGGGATATTGGAGCAAGGGCTGTTTTTGTACTATTTGAGAAGCCGGTAGTGTAGGCAATATAGCAGCAGGTATACGTAACTGCGAGTTTTCTCTGGATTTGGAAGGGGAGTTCTGCTGGATGGAGTTGTTGTCGGTGGATATAACCACGGAGGCATGGGGGCTTCTGCAATTGTAACACAAGATTGCCTTTGTCTCGTAGGATATTTTTCATTGAGTCGATCTCTCCTGATCAATTTATGTATAGTACATAACTCCACAACCTCCTGTTCGAACAGATAAGACTGGCATTTTAAGGAAGAAGCACTGTGGGATCCTCCACAGTGTTTGCAGTGTGGTGTATTTTCACAGTAAATGTGAAATAATTCTCCGCAGACTGGGCATATGTCATGGGGTCCCCTACAGTATTTTCTTGGATGACCAAACCGTTGACATTTAAAGCAACGTCAACATGCGAATACTGTAACTTGTGAACCATATTTTCACCTTTGTAGGTGGATGAGGAGTATTAAAGGTTAGCAGTAAACGAGGATTTGGGGTGTCAGGCGAGTCCCGAGGAGGGGAAAATCTATAAATGTTTGTAACTGAAAATCTTTTCTGTTAAAAATTTCTTAAAATGACAGCAGTATCTTCGTCTGTCTGTCAGAAAAAGACTAGTGCCTTGGATGTTTCTTAGTTTCATTAGGAAGTTAGAAAATAGGAATGTTTCCGAAGACTTTTAGGGAATGACAAAATAGAACTTGCTCCGGGGGGTTAGAGCTTTGAAGCGTAAGGACCCATTCTCAATTAATAGTGACGTTGAAGGGTCTTCAACTCCTAAAGCTTCCTCAGGTTCATCGCTAAGAAAAAAAAATGGTTCTTTGCTCAGTAAGAGCTTTGAAGGTAGTGGATAGTAATAGGGAATGATGATCTGCTGCATTCCCGGAGCGGGAGCAGCATATGGAGTAAACGAGTGAGAACGACTATGACGAGGGGGGTACCTTTGCGGGATTGCCCTAACAATTTGGACTCGGCGTTAGGGGCATACCACGCAACGAATCGCCGAGGATTATGCAAAGAGCCTCAGGTGTGAGGAGAAGGAAAGAAAAACGCGAAAACTGTGCGTCTAGAAAGTAGTAGGACCAAGTGGGTCAGGCTGGAACCCGACGGATGATAATTGTTGTTGTTAAACTCGCCTCGATTTAATAACGTTTTTTCTTTGACTTGTCCATAAAAAAATTAAACCACAAACTTCGTCTCCATTAATGAACAGGTAGGACAATAAAACATAAAAGTAAATATGATGGAAATGGGCTGGAAAGGCGCAAATTTCATAAGGAAGGGTGATCCTTCTCCCCACAACAGGTGGGTCAGAGATTCATACAACCTCCCGGACCCCACCCCATAGGGTAGGCTGAGGATGTGGCCTCGTAAAGATCCCCCCCCGGAACTCACGTCGGTTTGCCCCCCTTGTACTGCACGGCACCTTATGCCTTCACGTAGATCCCGAGATTTTACACCAAAGTGCAGAACAGCCTCCTCAGTAGTTAGCTAAGGCACATGTTCCCTACAATTGGCAGCCCGGTCAAAGATGAACTAATTTTCTCCTGTACAATCACCCACGGGGTGGAAGTGTGAGGTGAACTGAAAACTCATGCGGGAGGTAGCACCTGATAGCCCAAGGGGTTGTGACGGGGAAAAAATGGGGGACAACATACACAAGACAAGTACTTAAAGGGACTGCTGGGTGGGAAAAAAAAAAAAAAAAAAGAAACCGTGACAAAAAAGGTGGATTGAAAAGACAGAAAATTGATATTGAAAATTGAAAAATGAGGGGAAAGGATGAAGGTTGAAAGATAATGTATGTGTCAAATGCTAATGCACAATAAATGCACATACCCGTGCTGGGGGTCGGAGGGGACGCACAAAGATCCATCGGTATTGGTTCTCATCGCTATGTTATGCTTAAGGTTGTATATCAAGAGCATGACACCACAGCAAGAATCAATACCCCCTCTTCTTTGTGTTAGGAACATCTTTTTCAGGAATTTAAGTAATGGTGAGAGACGCAGGTCTCTTAAGTGAGTTTGGTGAACTCATAGGGAGGGTATGGGACAGTGTCTTGGCAGGAAATGTTATCTAAGCTTTGTGCTGGATAAACCAACTTAATTTCATTGTTGGTTAATTGAAAACTAGTACTGGGAGTAGGGTTGTTGAGGGCATTTTGAATTGGAGACTGGATCAAGGGCTGCTTTCGAACTATTTAAGAAGTCGGTAGTATAGGTAATGCAGGCGGGCATGTTGCAGTAACTGCTTAAGTTTCGCTAGAATTTAGGGGAAGAGTTCTACTGGAATGGAGTTGTGTCGGTGGATTAGCATGCGGAGGCAGGGGGCTGCTGCAATTGTATATATATCCTCTCACGAGAGCTAGAGTTCGAATCTCGGTCCGGCTACTTGAACAAAAACCAAAAATTTTGTAATATTTATTTACGGTTTACAACATAGTGAATAGTTAATGCCCATTCATCACTAAAAACATAGTCAACACATACAACAAAATTCAAAATCACACTAGCAAGACTGTCCTCCCATTTGAGTTCTAAACCACGTCTACGATGGCTAGGATTTCTAAATGTGTTCAGTCGAAACAGGGCTTGCTATCAAATCTAGATAATATGCGCACTCTGATCCACTTGGTTAGGGGATACATGTAACTAAGTTTCCCCTGACCAAGAACCTCCCAGTTCATGGGATTAAGGTTCGGTGGCTACGAATTATTATTATTATTATATATCTTCTTTTTTTTCTTTTTCCTCTCCCTTGAAGGATTCTTCATCTTGTCAGCCACGCAAGCATCTTTATCCAGACATCCCTCTCCTGCACTATTTCTTTTCTCTTTAGTACTCTCATTTTTGGGAGCTGACATCTTTCCAGAGAGTCCTCCACCGACTCCGCCCATCTCTTCTTCGGTCTTCCCCTTGGTCTTCTGCCCTCTGGTGTCCATTCCCATCTTCTTGCATTCTGTCCTGTACCATCTTCTCCAGATGTCCCCACCATCTCAATCTCCCCACATCCATCTTCAGTATCATCATCTTCACCCCTATATCTTCTCTAATTACTTCATTCCTTATTCTGTCTCTCCTACTCTTTCCCAATCATGAGTTCTTAATACCGCTCATCTCCGTCGTGTAATTCTACTCTCACTCTCTTGTCGTTGTCTGTCCATTTTCCCTCTGTACAGCAGTGCGGTCAAGATATACTGTAAAAATCACTTTTTTAACTCTATTCCGGATGTTTCTATCTTTCATATGGGTTTGTATACCGCTTTCATAACTAATACAATATTTCCATTCTTCGCGTAACTCTCCTCCACTTTCTCCCCTTTTGTTAAAAACATCCTCCGAGATAATTGCGTATTTAACCGCCTCACTCCTCACCTCCATCCTTCATCTCCTCCTCGTTATGGTTAAATCTGTCTTTCGTACGTTGAATCCTCATCCATGCTTTCCTTCCAACTCCTCCGCAAACAATCCACCAACTCTACCTCTCGAATCGTCTCCTCTCGCTCTTTCCACAATGCTAGATCGTCCGCACAATATGCCATTATAGTCCCCTTCAAAATCTCCCAGTCTCTCCCTCACGTTCCTATCAACCACGTTTCTAAATATAAATGATTAGAACAGCAGTGGCGATAATAAGACACTCCCTGCTCCTCCGTTTTCACCTCAAAACCAATCGTATTCGTTCTCGCACTCAGTTCAAACATTACAACTGAATTTCTCATACATACTTTCTATTGCTTCTTCTTTAATCTACTCCCCCACCCATAATTCCCTCTCAGACTTTCTTCTCGTTTTGTGCACTCGATATCAAAATGGTTTACCCCATTTTGCAGATCGATGGAACGCACAAAAGATACTCTTGCAATTCCAACCATCGGTCTTCCGAGACCATCTTTAGTTATGAAATAGAGGTCCGCGTTCCTCTTCGCTTTATCTATACCCTCCAGTCTCGGCTCTACCTTTCTCTCTCAAACCTCCTCCCAAATTCTCTCGGTACATTGTCACCAGATGGCCGATCAATGGTAAATACCTCCTATATTATTACAGCTTCCTGACATCTCCTTTAACCTTTATATCGTTATATTATTGCTGCCCCACCGTTCCCTTCTCTCAACACATAGTTCATCAATTCTGATTTCTCCCTCTCAAGTCCTCTCCTCCCTCCCCCCACCAACTCCACAGCCACTCCTGGGGCTTTACCCTCTTCATCCTTTTTATAGCCTCCTCATATTCTTCTACCGTTATCTTCCGCCTTCCTCCTCTTCCCTCATCTGATCTGCAGCTTCTTCCTCTTTTCTCTGTATTCCTACATTTAGGAACATCTTCATAGTATCGGCTCCATTCTATCATTCTTTCTTCCGAGCGTACTCACAAGAATCTCTCCCGTTTCATTTATTATTTCTAGTACGTTGTTGGTTTTCTTATACGCCTCGCCATCTTCAATAGTCTTTTTCTTCTCAACCAAATCTCTCGTTATTTCTCTTGCCATTCTCTCCGCCTCCATCTTTTGCCCTCTTTATTTATTAATATAATATATATATAGTATAAAAGAGTATAATAGTATATTAATATATATATATATATAAATAATAATATATATGTATATATATATATATAATATATAATATATATATATAATATATATATATATATATATATATAATATATATATATATATATTATATTATATATATATATAATATAGTTATAAATAAAATATATTTATATATATATAGATATATATAACTATATATATAAATATAACTATAAATATATAATATATTAATATATAACTATATAATTATATATCTTAAATATCTTTTTCTTCCCTTCGCCCACATCTCTCGTTATTTCTCCGGCCATTCTCTCCGCCTCCATCTTTTTTTGCCCTCTATATATTTTTTTTTTTTTACAGAAATATCTGAAGGTCTAGACAACGCTGATAAAGGAGGAGGACCAAAGAATTCTCATAGTAGCATTGAATCCGCGATCAAAGAACTCATTCATGAGAATAGAAAAACCTTAAGTAATGAAGAAAAGAAAATAGAAGTGATGGAGAGAGACACTGAAATGAGAAAGGATTTTAATGACGGTATTTTGGCCGCCATTAACAAAAGAACAGAAATAATAGACAGACAACAGGTTTCCTCTTTAAAGATAGAAAACATTTTACTTATGACGCAAAGGTACGATGACAAATTGGATAAGTTGGAAAACAAAATGATTAAATTAGAAGATGGAATGTGTAGATTAGAAACAAAAGTTGAAACTTACTTGCAAAAGTTAGATAAATTGTTATAAAAAGGCATTATTATTATTATGTACAACTGCAATTTTAATGCCAATTTTTTTAAAATTCTTTTCAACTCGCTAAATTAATTTACTTCATTGTTTAAAGACTTTTGTAATAAATTTCCATTAAGTGTCTTTTTTTTTTTTCCCTTAAAAAATTTAAAAAAAAAAAAACTAAGGTTCGCAGAAAACTTCAATATATATATATATATTGAGAATATAAAAAATAAAAGCAAAACGGATAAGCATGATAATTATTAGTTAAGCCTCAATAATCATTTCTTTCCTTTAAATAAAGGAGTCAATTGGTAAGGTATATTTTAATGTTTTTTAAGTAATTATACGTATTGATTAGTATATTCTATTCGTTTTTAGTTTAAACTATATTCAAATTGTAAGTTATTAAAAATTGTGAATTTATAAAAAAAAAAAAGTGCAAACTCATTCCTATTCTTTTGAAAACAAAAATGCTTAAAAGGTTTCATTTCTATTCAGTTCCCGTGTAAAAAATATTGTCAAAGTTACTAACAAACTGACCACGATTAAAATCCATTTGCCTAAAAAATGAAATCACTTAATACTATTTTGCAATGGTAGTTAATTAAAAAAGGAAACTTATTCGAAGATTTAATATATCTTTTACAAAAATATAAATTTTTTTATTTTAAACAAGTAAATTTTAATACTAAATATAATTGCCCACTCTGATACTCAACCCGAAAAGAGAACCCAGATTTCAAGCCAAATTATTTAGTTTGAAATTATGAATTTCAAAAAGATTGAACCAAAAATGTAAACAAATAAATAATAAAAATTGCAATAAAAGGTACCAACAGTATAATAGAACACCAGAACTTATATATTAAAAAAAATCGTATTTTTTGATTATATATACATGACTAAACTAGCGAGTGGCGGAACAAAATGTTGTGATTCATTAAACGTTGAAAAGGAGCATGGTTAAATGTGTTAAGCTGATGATGAAGTCCCAAAAGAAAGGTACGGAAAAATAAGAAAAAAAAAATTGTATACGTAGAAGAAAAAATAGGTAACTGAAGAGTTTGGGAGTAGGATGAATGGGGATGTACAAAGGAATAAGAAGCTGCTCTGGAAGAGAGAGTGGGGAATCTCCCATAAAATGATAAGGATGGTACTTTCGTGACTGATAAACTTGATGTGTTGAGGGAACTCCTCGAAAATTTGCATAACATTGGTTATACAGTGTAAGAAGAAATAGGTATTGGCACTATTGTGGGGAGATGCTAAAGAATGATAAATCAGCAGATATAGATGCAATTACCGGTGAAATTATAAAAAATGAAGGCGAGATTGTGAATGACTGGATATGGAAGTTGTGTAACAAGGCGTTCATGGAGGGTATCGTGACGAAGGATTGGAGGAGAGAAATTATAGTACCCTTATATAGAGGTGAGGTGATTAGAAAGAACAATGTGTATTTAGTAGTAACACAGGAATATGTAGATCCAATCCCATGAAAATAAATGATTGAGAAAATGAGAGAAGAACAAATTGAAATTATATTTATTCCAAGAAACAGACTTATGACCAGGATTAATAGGGAAAGCTCTGGGACAGGTGTTAGTGATACATGGTGCTGGTGGTAAGGCTTCTGAATTGATCAAAAGTATGCATGTCGATGGTGAAGCAAGTGTAAGAGTGAATGGAGTTGAGACTGAAAAGTTTAATATTAATAGTGGAGTAAGGCTATTTAATTTGTACATGAATGGAGTGATTTAAGAATTAGAGGTAAGGGAAGGTGTGAGACTGCCCTGCTTATTTGTACGCTGATGATTTGACTTTGGTGTGGTGAATCTGAGAAAGTTTGAAGAGGGATTGTAATGGGTTTGTCATGTGTGGTAAAAGGTAATGGGTTTCAAAGTAAATTTACTAGAAGTCAACGTGATGGTGGTTGAGTGAGAAGAGTTCGCGTGTGACATCATTTTGGATTTTGATGTAATTGGAATAAGTATCAGAGTTTTGAATATTTAGGCATACATGTTGGATGAAAAAATTTCACCGTTGAAAGATTATTGTTGGATGATATTTAATCATGTTGGATGAAAGGAAACGGATAATGCAGAAGTGGAAGGACAGTTGTAATGGTAGGCAGTTGGCTTGTATGAAATTAAAGATCTTGGTGCGATGTTAAGTGACACAATGTCTTGAGTTACACTAGGGTGTCACATGAGGGTAATTGTGTGTTTACCCTGGTGTTAAAGTATTTATGTAGTGTAACTAAATGGTGTGGAATAATAGAGGTATAGATCTAAGGTACAATCTGTTCAAGCTGGAACAATTAATATAGGAAGTTTATTTTTGAAGACCTTGAATTAAATTTTAGGAATTAGGTGTTAGCAGTGTTGTGTGGTGTTGAAGGATGAAAAGGAGAGAATAAAGAGTGTTATTTAAGATGGTTTGGTCATAATGGCAAGGATGGATGAAGTCCGGTTTGGCTTAAGCGATATATAGTGGTTAAGTGTTGCTGGGAAATCGACCGGCTGGGGAAGACTGAAGAAAGAGTGGATTGAGTAAAGGATGTCTGAAGGAAACGAATGTGAGTTTGGCAGAGGGCGAGAAGAAAGGTGGCATAATAGGAATAGCGGGATTTGGAGGGAGTATGATTGTGGAACTGGCCAATGGATGAAAATCTCATTAATTTAGATATCCAGTGAGAGTCCATACGCTTAGACACCGTTAAGTACTAGGGGATTTTTACTTTCTTAAACTGCGACGAGCTCTCAATAGCGGAATGGTGGGGCCTTTACTTTAGACTAGTCATGTTACTTTATACCTAATTTTCCTGTTCCCAGATGTCTTGTTTGCGCACCTCACCTACACCAATCTGGCAAAGGATGATGGTATTATATATAATATACTATATATATTATATATATATATATATTATATATATATATATATATATATATATATTATATATATATATTATAATAATATATATAATATACTACTAACTTATATATATATATATATATATATATAACTAATATACCCTATATAGGGAGAGTAACGCATACTCGAAGCGTATGTTACCTCCATTTTTAATGTGCGTCTTTCTCTTATTGCGTTCATATTCTTCACACATCTTATCCTCAGGCAAACATATTAATTGACCACCATTTAATCCACTATTACTTAACAGTTACATACCCCCTTCTAAAGATAACACGTTTCAGACATCCCTACTACTCATATCCCTTTGTGTGGGGTGAGAAAGAATTGCCCACCATCGTATGTCCTGCGTGTCGTAGGATCCGACTAAGGGACGGTGATAGTTGGCGTTGGCGCTGCCCTACTACCAATCTATCTCTTGCAGGAATGCTAATGCTAGGCCTCTCGGAGAGGTTCGTGATCGCCGTAAACGGCCTTCTATCTTTCGGCGAACATTTGTATGAATCGTATGGGTACATTGGAATGTCAGAGGAATTAATGCTGAGGAGAAAGGAGAGAGGTGATGGCTGTATTTAAGAAAGGGCAATTCTGATTTGCTCGACTGTGACTGAAAACAAGCATGAAAGGAACGATTGAAAACGAAGGTGGATGTGAATGTGAAATGTGTGTGTGCTGGTGTGGTAAATGAATGAGAGAGGAAGATAAGGAGTTGTAGAGTACTGTGAGTGACCTTGGGTCGTAAATAGTGTAGACTTGGATTGTGTGAGTCCTAGAATATCTAATGGGTTAAACATTTAAGTTATGGAAAAGGTCAGGTATTGTGTGGTTGTGTGTTGGTCTGCCTCTGAGGAAATCGTTGAAGAGATGTACGATTTTTTGGGATAATCTGAAAAATGTTTTTTTTATATGGAGTGAGTAGAAGCTTCAGATTGATGTTTTGGGCGGACCTGACATGGTTTGGATAGGATGAATCAAAAAAGGGATCGGTATAACAGGTGGGTTTTTTGGGGTGGCGTGGAGAAAAATGAAATGGTAGGAAGTGTGATTGATTTCTGTGAAGAAGAGGTATGTGTGGGTAAGTAATTACTTTCTTTAAACACAAGAGTATTCCTAAGTATACTAGAGTTGGTGTAGGTAGAGATGTATCGAAGTGAAAAGTTGATTGATTTTGTGTTGGTGAAAGAAGGAGATGTTGAAGTTTTGTGTTGGATGTTAAAATCAGTTAGGGGTTGTGGGATGGAAATTTATTCGGATCATATATGTTGTTCTATGTAATTTAAAGTTAGTGGGGGCCTTGGATGGAGAGGAAGGTGATACGCAAAGGAAGTAGGTAAAATAAGCGGTGAGAAGTTAAAGTGAGCTTAAGACAATAAGGATATTAGTAGTAGAGAGCTCGCTAGTAAAATCGGTTGAATGTGAACAAGTGATACTGAACAAATCTGGGGGCAATGAAGGAAGCAATTGTTTGTAGTCAAAAGGAGTAATGTGGATATGCTGTCTACAAGTAGGCAAGTAAGAATGTAACAGTGAATGGTGGAATGAGAGGTGATGAAGCGGTTAAAAGGTAAAAAGATTCGTGGCTGAATGTGCTTAAAAGCAAATGATAAAGACTCAAAAGAAAGATGCTTGGAATTAAATATAAGGAGGAAAAAGAAATCTAAAAGGGTGTATAAGTTGCATACGAAGAAGGGTAAATGAACAGTTTCGGAAGGAAGAATGAATGGGGACATACAGGGAATAGGAAGCTCTTTAACTGTGAAGCGCAGAAAGTAGAATGAAAGAGAAGGGGAATTGCTTAGAATAATGAATAGGGATGGTGGCTTTTCGTAACTGATGAAGTAGGAGAGTGTGGAGTGTGGAAAGAACAATTCGAGAATCTGCACAATATTAACAGTAATGAAGAGGTGATAAGTGAATGTGTGTGGGTTCTGCATGGTGCAAGAAGGATGATATTTTTAGTAAGGAGGTTTAGTAAGGAGGAGGTTAATGGGTAGAGTGAAAAAGTCTAAGGATGGTAAATTTGCAGGTATATGTGAAATTACTGGTGAATGAATCAAGAACGGAGGCGCGATGGTGATTGATTGATCTTGAAGTTGTGTAATAAAGCGTTTATAGAGGGTATAGTTCCAAGGGATTGGGGAGAGCGGTAATAGTAATAATAATAATAATAAGGGTAAGGGAGAAAAGGGGACTGTAGGAAATTATAGGGAATAGTGTTTTGAAGTTGTAGGTAGATATAAGCTGGTATTTTGGTCGAAAGATGCGTCGAGTGACTGGAAAGGACTGATTGGTGAAGACAAGGTGCATTTAGGAGTGGGAGAGGATTGTGGTGAATATTTCTTTTCAGTGAAATAAATAATTGAGAAACATGAGGGAGGATAGAAGAATAATAATTATATCTTTAAGCGTTTTATGGATTTACAAACAGGCGTATGATTAGAGTTAATAGGGAAAGCGTTAATGGCAGAAGTGCTTAGCAGATATAATGTGATGTTGGTGGTAAGGATTTTGAATCAAATCTGAAAGGATCCAAAGAAAATATTGAAGCGTGGTGTAAGAAAAATGGTGTGATTGGTGCCTGATTTGGTTTACGATTAATAGCGGAGTAAGACAAGGTTTGTGTTATGTCTCTTGGTTATTTAATTTTGTATATGGATGGGAGTTATGAAAGATTCGAGGTGGGGATGGCAGGACATGGTGTTAGAAGGTTGGAGAATGGAGATGAGTGTGAGGGTGCCCTACTATTATATGCGGATGATTTGGTTCTGTGTGGCGAATCTGAAGAGAGTTTGAGAGGTTGGTAGAGGGATTTGGCGGGTCATGTAAAAGGAGGGGCTTGAAAGTAAACGTAGATAAGAGTAAGGTTATGGTTGTGAGTTTGAGGACAGTCCTCAGTGGTGAGTTATGTTAGATGGTGAGCAGCTGGAGCAAGTGTCTGAGTTTTAAATATTTAAGGGTATGTGTTGAATGATAAAGGGAACAGGATGATGCAGAGTGTAAGAAAAGGAAAGTTGTGAAGGCAGGAAGGTTGCTGGTGCATATAAATCGTGTGTGAATGTAAAGGGACTAAGTCTTGAGTGCGTAGAGTCCTTACATGAGGGTATGTTGTTACTGTGCTTAATTGTATGGTAGTGAGACTATGGTCTGGAATAGAAATATAAGATCTAAAGTTCAATGTGTTCCAGAATGGACAATCTTAGGGGCAATGCTAGGTGTGAGGAAGAATTAAATAAAATGAGGAATGAACCTTATTAGAGAGATGTGTGGTGTGACAGAAAAGGGGTAAATGCAGAGAAATAACATGAAAGTATTAGTTGGAGATGGTCTTGGTCATCGTGGAAAGGATGAATCAGATAAGTCGGTTGGTTAGCGGTATGTATAGTGGAGAGTGTTGGTTGGGCAACCGACCTGGCCTGGGAAGACCGGAAGAGAAAGTGGGATTGAGTAGGTGAACGCGAATGTCTGAAGGAGAGAAAGTTGAAGTTGGCAGAGGCGAGAAATAAAGGTGATAGATAGGAGAGAATGGCGGGTTTTGTATGGGGGCATGGTTGTGGCCCACCTGGTGCCAAGGGATGAACTTACATTGACGATTTATCCATAGTGAGGGTCCGTCGCGGTTTCCCATGATGCTCTAGGGTGGATTTCCTGTCTGTGACGAGCCGTCCTCACTAATTAATGGTACAGAGGGGGCGGTAAGGCTGGGGCTTTCTATTTTCGAACGTTTTCATGTTTCTCTACTGCTTTTCTTTCCGTATGCTTCTTAGCGCACCTTACCCCCATCTGGGGAGCAAAGAGGAAGATGAAAAAGAAAGAAGATATATATCTATATATTATACTTATATATATTATACTATATATATATATATACATTATATCTATTATACCTTATATTTATATATATATATATATATATATATATATTATTATATATATATATATATATATATATATATATATATATATATATATAATATTTTATTATATTATATATAAATATATATTTAATATTTTTCTTTTAATCTATACTAATATATATATATATTATAAATATATATATATATATATATATATATATATAATTATTGTATTATCTATTATGTCAATGCTTCATATCTGTGCATTCTTCTGAATGTATAAAATGCTCTTAAGTTTCCCTATGGTTATCCGCCTTGAGTATTATATAAGAAATTTAATACCAAAGTACCACTACTGTCGCTCAAGCAGTAGTGAGAGTGGGATTATACCCTCGTGTGAATTCTATGAAGCAACTTTCTGGAAAGAGATCCTCCTAAACAGGAGGTACGACCTTTTCAAAATAATAAAGGAAGACGAGCATTGTGCCTAAATTGTGTAAATGTTCAGCCAAACAAATTTTTTAATATGTAATTCCTTTTATGAATACCAGCGGTTGATTCGGAAAAATTTTCAAAAGGGGCACATTTCATATGACTTCCTCCACCTTCTACAGTTTCAAGGGACTGCATGACAACTTCATCTGCCAGCAGCAGCTTCTCTTCCTCTGAATTCATCGATAGGTTATGAAGGACACACATGGCAGTTATAATTTTTGGTACCCTCTGAATATCTGCATCAATAAAATCCATTTTACTAAATCTTACCTTCATCCATTCGAAGGTTTCTTCTACGACGCGCCTCGTCTCCAGTAGCCGTTTATTAAACTCGCGTTTCTTTGGGTCTAAATTCCCTGATTCTCTGAAAGGAACTATTAGGTACTCTTTAAGAGCAAAAGAATTATCACCAATCAAATGGTAATCCGGGTTATAACAGCAACTTTCAGCATCCTCATCAAGTCGTTTACCCAATTCTGAATTTGCCAATACTCTTTGATTTTGAGCACTCCCTTCAAAACCAATGTTGGTATAGGTTAATTTTTTCCTGCTGTCACAAACAACTATAACATTAACGCTATAATTCCCTTCTTCATCAATGTAAGCTTTAATATTCTCAGCTGGAGCTCTAATTTTAATTCTCCAGCTACCTATGACACCAATTACTCCAGGAAAACCAGAAATACTATTAAATTCCTCTACTATTTTGGCGACCTCTTGTGCATTCGGCCAAATTATTGCTTCTGGTGCCATATCAGTTAAAGTATCTAAAAAAAATTTAATGTGTCTATGAGAACTACTCATTGAAACCGAAAAGGCCTGTTGAATCTCGGTGTAACGACGCTGCTGTAGATACCACAAGGCCATTAGCATAGAGATTTCAGCACTCAGCGGAAGTCGTCCACCACCGGTTTGGCATCTAGCATAAAATTTATCAGCAGACAGCCTTTCTAGAAGTGTTAGAAATGTGTTTGGCCAATCCGACATTCTCTGAAGAATGTGACATCTATCTTTATCTTGCCATTTTTTTTAATACACAAAACATTTGTTTTATTTTAATAAGACAAGAAAAAAAAAAAAAAAAAAATATATATATATATATATATATATATATATATATATATATATTATATATATAATATATATTATATATATATATATATATATATATATATTATATATATTAAGTATAATATATATATATTACTATATATATATATATATATACTTATATATTAAATTCTTTCTTCTTTATCTACCTTCCTTATTTTCCAAAGTAATGGGATGTAAAGGTGTGATGAGAGGCATCGGAAAAGTAAATAAAGCAGTAGAACATGGCAAAAGTCGAAAAGAAAGCCCAGCCTTACGCCCCCTTAAAGTCATTTAAATTAGTGAGAACTATCGTCGCAATCAGACAATCCAACCCTAGAGCTTCTATGGGAACCTAGCGACGGATCCACATATGTAAGTCGTTAAAGTGTAGGGTTCATTACCCTCATGGCCCAGGGTGGGCCCACATATCCCCTTACAACACCCTGCATTCTCTCATATCTATGCACCTTTCTTTCGCCCTGTCCAACTCACATTTCTTCATCCTGCAAACTTCACTTTACTGACTATCAATCCTACTTTTTCTACGTCTCCCCGCCGGTCGGTTTCCTACAACATCACTCACCACTATAATCATCGCTTACTCAATAACCGTTAAACTCCAATTCATTCCTTTCCCACATAGACATACCATTTCATCAACATACTTTTCTTTATTCTCGTCATTTACACTTTCTTCACTACCACACATATCTCTCTAATAAGCTCATTCCTCATTTTTCATCATTTCTTCTTAACACCATAGCATCAAACCACTATAAGATTTGTCCTCATTATTATATATAACTGATACAACATTGAACTTTAGTATCTATACTTCTTATATTTCAAGATCCATATGTTCACTCACTATCATACATCATTACAAGGTAACACATATTCCCTCCATCGTTAAAGACCTCTAGCAACTTACTCACGATTATATAACTATCTACCACTATATATAACTATATATCATACTACTACTATACCCTCTATACCCCCCCTATAATATCTACTACCCCCCCTTTATATATATTTCCAACTACTCGTCTTATCCTATATCTCATAATGATTACTATATGATACTATATATATACTATATATAACTATATATATTTATTAATATCACTATATATATTATATATAAAAAAAAAAAAAAAATACCTACTTGAGAAACATATCACTACTACTACCCCTATATATATATAAATATATTTATATATATATATATAGTTATATAGTATTGGCGGAAATTGTGTCTTTGTTTTGTTACATTTTTACATTTTTAAATATATTTTCAGCAATCAGAAATTTTTGCAAACCTATGTTTACATTTCCTTTGACCTTGTTGTCCTTCGTCTCATAACTGGGAAGACCCATGTGACCGTGACCATGAACCACCACATGTCTAGAACCAAAAAAAAAGAATGAATGAGTTTGATAAATTTGATTAAGTCGAGGTTGATGTAAAGGGTTTTTTTTTTATTGTCTGTCGATTGTGTGTGTGAACTTCGGATTAGGATGATTACGTCAGGTTGTCAAGTCTGGTATAAAAGATCTTGTTTTCCTTATTTTGTAATAGTAAAATATGCCAAATCTAAGGTTTGAATAATTACTTGATATGGGATGTGATGAGTTTTTTGGGTATTCACGACTTTTCAACAGTCTTTTGGGTAGAGGTGGATTTATATTTAAGTTAATGATCTGTTTCATGCGTTATTTTAATAAATAGTGTATTGTGATTTTGAAGCTCTATGCAAGGGAATTAGGGCGGGAGAAACATTGGTAGAGTGTTTTGCTAATGGGTTGTATTGTAATGATTTGGATATCCCCCCCCCCCTTCCCGAATTTGTTTGAGGGTTTCTTGAAATTGTTGGGATTGTTTTTTGTTTTTGTTTTTTATTTAGTTATTTTGTAATTCGCCTTGTATCTTTATGAGTTGTTTTCATTGTTTATATATTTATTTATTTATAATGTTGATTTTTTTTATTACGAGTGTGTTGATTTATTAGTCTTACTTTGAGTATTGGAGGATGATCTAGAGGGATGTTTATAACTATAAATGTGAATTAAATATCAAAATTCTTCATTTTGCCCCACTTTTTATAAACCTTAGTTACTTTCTTTCTTTCTTTATCTACCTCTTTTTCCCAAGACTGGGGGTAAGGTGCGTGTCATGCATCGGAAAAGAAAAGCAGTAGAAGAATATGACAAAAGTCGAAAAAAAAGCCCAGCCTTACCGCCCCCTCTGTACCATTAATTAGTGAGAACTCGTCACAGACAGAAAATCCACCCTAGAGCTTCATGGGACCGCAACGGACCCTCACTATGGTAAATCGTCAATGTAAGGGCTCATCCCTTGGCCCAGGTGAGCCACAACCATACCCCCATACAAAACCACGCCATTCACTCCTATTATGCATCTATATTCTCGCCTCTGCCAAAGCTCACATTTCTCCTCGCTTCAGCATTCCGTTCACTGACTCAATCCACTTTTTCTTCGGTCTCCCAGGGCCGGTCGGTTCCCAACACATTCGCCACTATACATCGCTAACCAAACGCGACTATCATTTCATTACCTTATCCACATGACCAATCCTATCTTCTCAAATCATACTTTCATTTTTCTCTTCATTTACCATAAATTTCTTCACACAACACAGCTCTCTAATACGTTCATTCTTTCAATTTTTCTATTTTCTCTACACCTAGCATTGCCCCTATAGAATTGTCGAACATTCTGAACACATTGAAGGCCTTAGATCTATACTTCTTCATTCCAGACCATCGTCTCGCACTATACAGATACACTCAGTGTAACAACTATACACTCATAGTAAGACCTAGGCGCACTCAAGTACTTATTCCGCTTTAGGCATTCACTTGGCAAACGATTAATTGCAACCACGCTAACCTTCCTGCCATTTCACAACTTTCCTACTAGCCTCTGCATCATCCGTTCCCTTCTCATCCACACATACCCTAAATATTTAATACTCAGACACTTGTTCACGCCACTCATCTAGACAATATACTTCACACAGGAGTGACTGTCGCTCACATCAACACCATAATACCTTACTCATTATCTATGATTTACTTTCAATACCACTCCTTTTACATTGTCACCCTGCCGAAAGTCTTCATTTCCTACCAATTCCTTCAAAACTCTCTTCAGATTCACCACATTACATAAACCAAATCATCCGCATGTATTAGGTAGGTAGGACCCTCCACTCATCTCCATTCTCCATCATTCTAAGCAAGATCCCCTGCCAATCCCCACCTCTAACATTCTTTCATAACCCCATCCATATACAAATTGAATAACGCAAGGAGACATAACAAACCCTGCCTCACTCGCTATTAAAATTAAACAACCAATCACTTTGACACCATTTATTCTAACACGCCTCACTATCGTCATACATACTTTTGATTCCATTCAGAAGCCTACCACCAATTACACCATATATCACCAACACCTGCCAAAGAGCTTCCCTATTAACCCTAACCTACGCCTGTTGCAAATCCATAAAACCCAAATATAATTTACTATTGTTGTGAATTTATTCTAACATTTTTCCGAAGAGATGCATTTAAGTGTTTACTAAGCCTAAGGGTAATCAAGAATCTCTATGCGATGAGCTCTTCTACGTAAGCAGGAACTTGTTCGACTCGATCTCACATATTTGGCACGTACTTATTGAAACATACATAATAAAATGGTATATAACTTAGCGCAAACTCTTGGACTTTAAATATAATAGAAGGCTTTCAAAAAAGGGATTTAATTACAAGAGATTAAAAAAAAAAA
>JABUQX010030610.1:47500-50000 GCA_015478945.1 Trachelipus rathkii
CAAATAAACATTCCTTGGCCTTAACATAAACAAAAAAATGTTTGGAAACCTCACATCATCATAACGGTTGCTAGGGCGACCTCAAAGAACTGGAAGTTCTGTTTAGAGCTGTGAGACTTCCTCTCTTTTCCTCAGTTGCCTACCGCTATACAAAGTCTATCGCCCATGTATGGAGTAACTGCTCTTTATATCTGGGGGGGGGGCGCTCTGGTTTCACCCGGTTTTTTTGGATAGGGTCGAGTCAGCGGCAAAAAGGCTTTATAAACGTTCTGTAACTTTCCAGTTCCACTTGACCCTCTAATCTTTGCAAGCGCGGATTTGGTGCTTTTAATCTCTATCCTATGGTATACCCCGCAGCGGCAACTTGCTCGAGGAACTTATTCACTCGCGTACCACCAAACACCTTTACGACGCCTTCGTAGCACAATAGGGGCTGTATCTGCGCACAAGTATTGTGTTGACATTGGTAAATCCAGGCTAGTTTGCTGTGGTGCTTGCTTCTTTCCCACCACCTCTGTTTTGTGGAATTCTTTTCCATCTTCTGTATTTTCCTACTGAATTTAAATCCACTCACTTTTAAGCCTGCGTCTGTATCTACTCATATGGGGCCGCAGCAATTTGGCTAGAGGGTAAACTTTTGGAGAGTACTAACACCCTCCTTGAATAGGGGCTCTGCCCGTGAGTGGTGGTGAACAACTGTAAAAAAAAAATTCCTTGAATGGGCAGATATGTGGAAAATGAACTGAATCTCCTATTCCTCCTCCCCCCATCCAAACATCATTCAGATTATCCCAGAAAATCGTACTTCTTTTCAACATTACCTTCAGATGGATCATATGTCGCAACCTACATGACAAATTTTTGACACTTTTCCAAACTTAAATTTAAACCTTTAGACTTCTAGTACTCACACACACAAAATCTACCATAGCTCTCTACCGCAACCTCATTCATCAGAATTGCAAATCCTTCTATCCCCCTCCCATTCCTTTCCACAAAAACACAAACACATTTCACACCACACAAACCACACCACTTCATTTTCAACCGTTTCCTTTTCCATCTTGTTCAGTTCACAGCGAGCATAATCAAATTTTGCCCTTTCTAAATACATCCACCACCTCTCTCCTAATCTCCTCAACATTTATTCCTCTGACATTTCATATACAGGAATACGATTCATACATTTTCGCCGAAACGAATAGAAGGGCGCTTTACTGCGATCACGACCTTCTGCGAGGCATGCATTAGCATTCCTGGCAAAAGATAAGTGGTAGTCGGCAGCCAACCTAACTACCACCGTCCCTCAGTCGCCTTCTACGACACGCAGGACATAAAAGATAGCGATGTGGGCATAATTTTTCTTCCTACACGTATGGATATAAAGGATAGGGATGTCTGTAAGATGTTTGTCTAGAAAGGGGTGTGGATATACAGTATGTGTAATAATGATATGTGTCCTGGAGGATGAGTGGGGAATATGAACGCATAAAAACAGAAAAAGGCGAACCATTAGGCACTGAAATGTCATACATAACCATTAGCAAAATGGGTATATATATATATATCTATATATATATTATAAATATATATATATATATAATATATATTATATATATATATTATATATATATATATATATATATATATATATATTTCTGTTAACCTATGGATTTATATATATAGATATAAAATCTTATTAATTATTAATTATTATTTATTATTATATTATTATTATTATTATTATTATTATTAATTTATTATATTATTATATTATTATTATTATTATTATTATTTATTAATTATATTATATTTTTTTATTATTATATTATTATATTATTATTATTATTATTATTAAAAACTTAAATTATTATTATATTTTATTATAATTATTATCTAATTATTATTAATTACTAATGTTCATAATATTTTTATTATTGCTTTAGAATACAAATTTCAAAATTCTTAAATATTCGTTCAATATTTTGCCAAACTGATCGCGAATTTGCCGATGACGTGACGATGACGATTTAAAAAAAAAATATGCTGAATTTTTTGGCCGATGACGAATGACGATGACGATTAATCCGTCCCATCACTCCCATATATATATAATATATATAATACTTTATATATATATATAATATATATTCTCGTGAAGATATGTGTACTGTAATTTGGATTATTTTTGGGGAAAAACCCTATTTTATATATATATAGTATATATGATCCATGTTTAATTAAATAAATTTATTTACGTGATACATACTATGATAGGGCTGAAATAAAACAGAAGGAAGCCAAAGAGTACGTTCTACTATTCAAATAACAAAAAAAAACTAAACTCACTCCACTGTAGATAGCTCCCATAAAAATAGAGAGGTCAACTTCTTATCTTGAAAAAACGGATGGAAAAAAAAAAACAGATACTTTGTGTATTAGTTACAAACTCGGTACACTATGGAAAGAGCTTATACTATTTAATGTAACGATAAATTAT
>JABUQX010030610.1:55000-56249 GCA_015478945.1 Trachelipus rathkii
GCGTTTCCCTAGCACTTTACAACTTCTTACTTCTGCTCTAAGAGCTTTATAACTTGTCATCGAGATTCATTAGTCATTAACAATTCCTTCAATTTTTTCTTTTTAATATAAAAAAATATTCACATTTAATTCATCTCTCATCATACTTGTCTCTCTGCTTTTCTTTCGCATATTTATCATCTAATCTATTCAGCACGACATCCACACCTTCTTTCTTTTCCAACGACTTCCAGTCTAACTTACTGACACATTACAAACGCCTTAGCTTCTCAAAACTTAAATCAAAATTTCACGGAGAGAGCCCGGTTTCTTTTTCTTCATCGTATTGCCTCACCATAAAGAACACCTCATAACCATAACCTTAACCTGATCCTTCCTACGGTCATAAACTCTTCTTCCGTATTCATCTCACTGCAAACCTCGGACACCCACGACGTGCACTTCTCTCTATCAACACACACCCTTTCTTCTTGTCACCTTCATCATCCTTCCCCATATCGACCTATGTAACACCAACCCACCACAATACCAATACCTACACCAACACAACACCAATACCCAGAGGCTCGTAGGCTCGTACTCTCGAACTACGCTCTGCTACCACAGAAAAAAACAGAGCAGCAAAAGAAGTAGTTCTAACAAATAACAAAGAAAAAAAAAAACGACTCACCCACATTGTGGATACTTCCCATAAAAATAAGAGAAAGTCACACTTCTGAAACAAACGGAATGGAAAAAAAAAACAGATAACTATGTTTGGTGTAAATTAATTACAATTTCGGGTAAACTATGGAAAAAAGCTTCTATATATTTAAATGTAAGATAATATAAATAATTTACAAAGTACGTGGCTAATTAGAGTCCTAAGACCCAATCCAATACCCAAGAGCTCTTATAGGCGGATCCTCATAACTAATCAGTCCAACCCTAACCCGATGAGTTCGCCAAACTCAGGGAAGAGGCCTGCTTTTTTTGTTCCCCTAATCTGTCTCCCACTTGATCTATCCCTTGAAAAAGATGTTCCTACATAGAAGCAAAAGATTAAACACCAAGGCAAAGATTATTCGCTAAAATATAAAACATCCTAATTTCTAAAACAGCACACCGACCACAGATGTAAAAAAATGCAACTCAAAAGAGACCTCGCTTTTTTTATATATATTCCTGAGATGAAAGCATTGACATCAATAGATTGTACCTAAGCAGCCACAACTGTCGAACAACCCACCAACCAAAACTCTGATAGATT
>JABUQX010030611.1:0-10000 GCA_015478945.1 Trachelipus rathkii
AAGAAGATTATATATATCAGACCATGAGATGAACCAGTGAATTTCAATTTAAATTTCAGATTCCAAGAACTATCTTATACCAATGCTTCTTTATTAATAATTGTTTAAGGCCTTTGGTTTGATGCAATATTTAATTATTTAAATGCATTATTATAGTTTTGGTAGTAGAAGACAAAGGGTCTCGAAAAATTTCGTGTGCATGCATATCTCTCGATGGTTGCGATAAACCTTAATAACTTTATTCTAATTAAAACATCCTTTTCTAATATATGTTTTTATCTTTGTGTATTTTAAACAATATCTAAATAGGTTGCATTCATTCAACTCATTTCCATATCTGCTCCATCTTTTACCTTCTAGACACTCTCTTGCCTTATTTTTCGCATTGCCTTTTCCGCGGGAATGTTTGGATATATATAAGGATTTGCATGTGGTTTGGAATTGCAAGCTTTTGCTTAGGTTGCGGTGTAGGTTGTTCTGTTGATGAATTTTAATATTTGGATTGCTGGGGCATTTTTTCGATAGCTCAATATAGGCTTATTGCAGTCTTCTCTGATAGGCCATGTGGCTTTTACTGTCTCCTATTATGTTACCTTGTATGAGGGTGCAGCTCGTTAGCAAGTACTGTGCGCTTGGCATATAGATACAGGATTACTAAACTCATAAATGTATATATGCTCTATTTATTAATAGTATATTATAATATATTAGGTATTAGTTTATAGTATAATATTAATTATTAGTTATATTTATATATATATATATATATATATATTATATATATCTATATATATATTATAAAATATATATATATATAATATATATTATAATATATATTTATATATAATATTATATTTTATATATATAGTATAATGGTGCATGATAATTCGGCAGCACAAAAATATAAACTAAGTCCAGTCGATATGTTATGGGAATTACGATAATTGATATTGTTAATATTAATCGATTGGTTGAATATCGATTATTTGTAAAAGATATGGACTCAGTGCTTGGCCAGTTTTGGTGATAGTTCATGCGTTAATAATAGTGATAAACGCTTAAAAACGCCTAAAAGTTTTTAGAGCGTGTTTTCATGTTTACTCAGATGTTTTTTTTTTTTGATACGGTCTATTCTTTTTTCCCTTCCAATATTGGCATTATTGACTTTTTTTAATAAATAATAGTGGCTCTGACTATTTTTAGTTGCAACGACGTAGTAAACAACAACCGTCAGTATTGGGTTCAAATTTATATTTGTCGTTTGTCTAAGTGGAGTTTGTATCCCTAAGACTATAAGAAGTGGGAGCGAATAGAAAGGTGGAGTCTTGTATTAAAGTAGATGTATGAATAATTGAAACGACTCCCACCCCTCCTTAAGTTTATAATTAATGTATATGTGAATTATAGTAGTTTGATTATAGAGAGGATGCAAACGATATTGTGCGAGATGTGGCTAGGGTTGTGTTTTAACATTGTGATTATTTTTGAATATATAAAGAGCATGTGAAGTAGCAAATGTATGACGATATAGATATTATCGTGTCTCTAAGACAAGTTGCAATATTATCTGCGGTGTTTACTTTTTGTGAGGTTGATTTATGTTAATATAGTGATTATTTAGATATAAGATTCAGAGGAATGGGCCGTGTAATCATGAAGGTGTAGGTAGAGTATGATGAAAGAGTAATTTGAACCCCCCTCCCCCCCTCACCCTACTCCCAAATGAGGTGGCAGAGTGTAACTGAGCAGGAGTTGTTGTGTTAAGAGAAAACAATGGTATCTGCGGGATGAAGAGATACACAAGTAATGTGCTTAAAGTTATAGTGGTAGTAGTAGTTGAAGCATTCGATTGCGCAGGTCTCAGCCGTATCATGTGGATCCGTGCTCTGACTGCATATGGAATAATATTTAGGAGCAAGACAAGACTATTAGACGATGAATGAACACAGAGGAAAAGTGTTTTTAAGGGTTCATGTATCATTTTACAGACGCATGTTTGGAGATGTTGTGTTGAGGAGGAAGAATTGAGACTAGTTTAGCGTTTACATCAGACTTGGAGTCTTTCCCTTTGTTAAGGGGGACCCGAGGCGCGCAAATGGGGGCCGGCGGGGGGGCCGATTTCCTCCCCAGGGCGGGGGTCGGGCCGAAACCCCCGGCCCAGACCAAGCAGGGGGGTTCGGAGCTCCCGGAGGGGGGTTCGTCCGCCCGTAAGTCCCACGCTAAGGAGGCGAGAGACCCCCGATCTGCCATCGGGGCGGAACTACCCGGTGGGTATTTCCATTAGTGATATCACAGTAAAACATAAACCCAAACATGAAGTACATTTTGGAAATTTTGATTTAACTATATAGATATCTTTTAATAAAGTTTCGTATATTATAGAATATTAATAAAAAAAAAAAAAAAAAAAAAAAAAATTAAAAAAAAAAAAAAAAAAAAAAAAAAAAAAAAAAAAAAAAAAAAATAATTTATTTATATTATCTAGTATAGACATATAGAATATCTGTTAGATAGATATATAACGTAAAAAAGCGAGATCAGATAATTAGTATATAAGATATAATAATAGAAAAAATATGAGTGATCGATGAGCTTATCAAGAAAGTAGATAAATCTTGAAGGTGTATATGAAGGATTAAATAGAGCATGACTACTCATAAGGCGAGGGATGTGTAGGATAGAGTATGCAGAAGGGTTATTGTATGATGGCCCATTGGAGAGTTTTTGAAAGGCAGAGGAGAGATACGTTCGATGAGTATAAGGGACATATTCGATCTGTAACATAAGATGTTGGCTTAATATAAGAGCCTCTTAACTCACGCACACATTGGGAGGCTCACGCACATTAGATTTGCTGCGAAATGTAAACTTATATATATATAAATAATAATATATAATTATTATATATATATAGTAAATAGATTATATATAATAATATATAGTTAATTATATATAATAATAATATATTTATATATATATATATATACTTAAGGTGAGTAGAGATGTGTTGTGAGTGGATGAAAATTCTTTATATGAGTAGAAAAGATGAGGATGGAAGACATAAATATGCAAGAGTGAGGGTTGAATAGTAATTACGTGATATAGTATAACTATGGACATAGTTATAGACAGATTAGGTGGTGATCAAATAAATTCTCGAATATATACCTGTACTACACTCATGTCTTGTTCACCATGCTCGGATACGCTCCTGGACCTTGAGATGAGCGTGCATAGTGTTTGACGTGGCTACGACGAGAAAAAAAGAGAACCGAGAATATTTTAATGTCCAAAAAGAGATTAATAACGGTTCGATCCGCTCGCATCGAAAGTAGGGGCCAACCAGGGTACGCGCATGGTGGAATATAATACATAAACCGGGGCATTATGTATAGTAATGGGATGAAGGATAGCAATGGAATGATTTAGTTAACGTGATATGCAGGATAAATAGTGTATGCGAAATTCAGGTTAGTATTACAGTTTTAAGTTATAATACGGTAGTATGAGCGTAGTGTAGCATATATATTATATATAGTATATATATATATAATATAATATTATATTATATATATATATTATATATGATATATACATATAAAGTAGTGCTGGTTACTAAAAAAAACCTTTTCCAGTTTTTGGCCTTAATAACTATTAAACTATTATTACTATCAGGAACTTTTATATAATTTTCTTATAACAAGAAGCCTAGGCTATAATCCCATGAAAAATTATATGTGCTGAATTTAATCTTTTTAAAATTATTTAGATCAAAAAAAAAAAAAAACCACGTTTACAAAAAAAACCATGTTATACGAAAAAAAACGCCCACTTCTGAAACCCTTCCTAGAGCAACAATATGGCATTCATAATGTAGTTAAATCTTTTTTAAGATAATTTTAATGAATTTATTAAAAATAGTAAAAAAAAAAGTAAAATTTAATTGAAATAAGATATCGTCAATTTCAGAAAAAAATCGGCTTTTTTTTGTTTTTAAGTAATGTAACTTAAAAACTATTAACACTTACAGAATTGAGTTCTTAGATATGATAAATATGGGCATTTGGCAATCATATAAAATAGAAATTAAAAATAGAAACAATAACTATTTTTTAAAAAATTTCTAACAAAAAGAAGGAAATTTTTTTTTTTTGGGGGGCAATTTAGAAAACTAAAAAAAATATATACATTTTCCACCATTTTTGGTTGACACTTTTAGTGAAATGAGCTTCTCTAACGGTGTTTTAAGTAGTAAGTAAGCAATGATCAAATTGCTGTATTGCAGATTGACTGATTTTTTGTTAAATTGGCACCTTAGCAAATTTTTAGATAATTTTTAGTTTTTTGTTGTTGTCGGGTATGTTTATATGGGTTTCCGATGCCTCCGAGTTGATTTCCGTGGTTACTGAGTATGTTTGGCCACACAGTCAGTGGTGTGGGGGGTGGGGGGGGAATAATAATAATAATGGATAATTTTCCTAAACTATTACTACTAATCTACATCTGACGAAAAAACCCTTTACTTAGGTAAATGGGCTTAAAGATCTTTGTAACAAATAGATATAGATAGATATATAATGAGGTAAGGTGGATAATGAATGTTTAACGTATTAAGATAGGTATATTTTTATTTTTTTGTACACGACCTTATAAATCAAAATTAAAATTTAAAATATGTTTTTTTTTTTTAGAGAAAAAATGCCAAAAATCAGGTTTTTGTAGGTTTCTGATATTTGTGATGATGTATGGTGTGTTGAGTAGTTTGCTGTGGCTGTACCCCTAGCATCTCTGAAACTCCCTTGAATAGATTTCCATCTTATCCTCTCATTGAATAGGTTTAACCCCTAGCCTTTCTTGAATTAATGAAGGGTAAGCGGCCACTAAAACGCGTGTGTGTGGCATTCTAAAACATCAAACGGTTGAAACTAGCCATTCGGCAATAGCGGGAATAGATCCTGCTACCATAAAACATAATAGCGAACCAAGCTGTCTTGTAGTCCGAAATAAAAACATTGCATAGGTGCATTAGAAAAGGGAGGTAGGGGTACTTCTGATATACCCATGGTAAGAGTGATTTAGATTGCATCATAAACAGGGGATCGATTTCAGCAGTATAGATTTATTCTATGTCTTATTGGTTATTCATGACATAACGTATCATGCTAGAGGCATTAGAAAAGGGGGCGGGGTATAAAATGGTAGGTAGTTGCCACAATGCGTTATAACCCATGGCATCAACCTATATACTTAAACTACGGGTTTAGCACACTGATCAGGTATAGTTCTTGATGTAGATGCATGCTTAGAAGCTAGAAATTTCCATGCAGGAGGAGCGTGGTCATTCTAGACTATACGAAATGTGATTGATCTATATATTCGCGGTAATTAGATTTATATAGTATATTTATATACATATATAGTGTGATATGAATATATATCTATAAGTTAAAATATTCACGGTTTTTCCAATAAAAAACAACCCGAGTTTTTTTTGATACCTTTTACATTCTCTATTTTGGGGGGGGGGGGGTTTCGGACCCACACTGAAGAAGGAAAAAACAACCATAACAGATGTTGATAGGATTATATGGGCATATACTGCCGCAAGTTTTTTCAATTAATTTGGATTGGGTTTTTTATTTCGTTTAAAGTGGGTTTTTTAGCTTAACTCAAGGGTCCGGGGGGGGGAGGGGCTGCATAAAACATTTCATGAATTTGGTGTGGAATGCGATCAAGCTGGGGCAACAGAATGAATCAAATATTATAAGCAACTCAAGTTCTATAAGTTTCCTTATGCAGTGGTGCTTGAGAAAATGTCTAAAATGGCGCTCAAAAATGTTGAGAATTGTGAGAATTTTTCCAAAATTGAAAAAAATTCCCAAAATTCTAAAAATCGACTTGAAGGATTATAATGAATTTTTTTTTCGATGTCATCTAGCTGACGATTTAATGAAGGTGCACAAATTTTATTCGCTCTAGACTTTATGTTTAAAAACGAGATAGATGGGTTTTTTTTGTGTAACAAAACGGGGTGGGTTTTTTTTTATGTAATAGATATATATTATAGATATATCTATTTTAAAATAGAGCATGATTAACAAATTCATATTAATGATTTTGATATGCAAAATAGTATATATAGAGGATGGATATAGGGGGAGATAGAATTTAGAGATATAGATGGATGTGGATAATAAAATAGGTGTGGATTAATAGGAATAACGAGAGGAATTAGTTATAGATAAGAGTTAGTTTATGTGATATGGCGATACTATTTTCGAAACTATAAGACAATATGGCTACAATGTCATAATAATTACTAAATTTCAGCGATCATATATATACCATGTGGTGTCAAGATTTACATATATGTGTATATGATGACGCCGAGTGTGAAGAAACATATTTAAGCCGCATGTGGTGAGAAGTTTGAAGTTTGGAGAGTGTGGTCATAAAGAGGTAGAATGATGAGGTATAAGCATGGATTAGTATGTTGATAGCAAAATAGTATAGCGCACTTTTATAATTGATTTAAAGATAGTTGATGTATAATTATACGGTGAGTGGACATATATCAGAACCTTTCTTGTCGAAATAGAGCATGTTAACAAATTATATTCCAACATTTCTTTTCGTTGTCAATAAAAGAAAAAAAGTATTTTATTGCAAAGTATTTTCAAATATAAAGTTGATTATAAAAAAAAGTAATCACGTAATAATGAATTTTCTTCTGTATGTTGCGTGACTACAAATATTCTTTCATAAAGTTATTCTCTCCAAATTATGCCATTCCTGAAAATGTTCGCTATTAATTATAAAAAATTAAATAATTTCTGAAAGAATATTTACCTCTGCGTAGCATTTGCTGAGGTACAAGTCTGTGCTCAGTTAGGAGCAAGCCAAAGGCTTGTTGTTAATTAATTATCAGCCAAGCCCAATCAAAGGTTGCATATTAAAATTAATAATAAATTAATTTACATCGTGGTAATCGTAGAAAGAAACCTGTTTGCCAGACTTACTTCCGTTAGTTAGTCCAAACTATTGGTTTTCAAAATAACTTAATAAGATCAGTTTTGCTCATAGCATTTAATTTGAGCCTTGGAAAATGAGGAATCACAATATTAATTTAGCATTGAACGATTTCGCATTTTGGAGAATGTTAAAGAGGGAAACTTTTCGAACACTATGCAATAAGCACTTTATAGTATAAGGTACTATCCTATAGTAGCTTTTCATATCGGAGAATGACAGACTAGTCGTCCTTTGAACGTAGCTAAATCGTTTCTGCTTAAAATGCAAAGATTAAATAACAGTGAAAAAACGCAAGTTTTCACAAAACCTTTGTAATATTGAGCAAAGAATTGATGTTTCAAAGAACTAAACTTTCATACTACTAATAATTTCGCGTCACAAGAATAATTTAAGTTATTTTCATTTAATTTTGTAGCATATGTGGCAACATATAATAATTTTTTTTTGGGAAAGACTTCGTTCCAACAATTTTTTATTGACCCATTTTTGAAGAGCATAAATTCTTATAAATTTTGGTTAGAAATTATTCTTGGCAGCATTCGGTATAACCGTATTTTTCAAAGCTCTTAAAGCGAAGAATAATTTTTTTTGTTTTGTTTTGTTTTGTTTCTGAGAGCGGACCTCACCAACAAAGGGCATATGCCGTCCTAGGAGATCAAAAATTGCCCTTAGGCTACAGAGCTCAAGCAAGTGAACACTTGCCGAGAGCCTGTGATACTCTCCGCGAAGAATAACCTCAACGACATAGTTTCAAACAGTTTTAGGGTTTTGTTCATCGCGTTAGTAAATCCACAGATGCTGAACCAATTCGTGAAGGATTAGGATTATAGTATATATGCTATATATAAGGGTTTTGGATCTGTAGCTGTGAATTTTAGAAGTATGGAGAGGGAAGATACACTCGTCCCATAATTACTTTTTATAAAGATTTAATATATAAGTTAACTTTTAATTGTTAATGTGATAAATTAACTTCATATATATATAATATATATATTTATATATATATATATTATATTTATATATATATATTATATATTATAATATTTATATAGTATATAATAATATATATAAAGGAAAACCCTATAAATTATGGAAATATCATCGATAACATTAAAAAATGGATAAAAAAGCAATAAAAATTATAATATGGAATAAAGTTTGTTATTAAAATCATACATGACTAAAACGGTGTGCATAATACCAGGAAAACCATTACGAATTGATGTTGAAAATGTTATTTTTTTCTTTTTATTTCCTTTTTAAGGGGGTTCGAGCCGACGGAGGGACAGAGGGGGACAAAGTCCCACCCCGCTAGTCCCCGGTAGGGCCGAGACACCCGTCTTGTACATCTTTGTTGTTTAACCCGTATCCTTTATTTAAAAAAGAAAAAAAATTTCAACATATTGGCACTTTGCGCGCATCCCTCGGAGTACTCGAGCTCCTTCGTATTCTCAAAATACGGTAATTATTATACAAGTTTTCAACATTTTTAAGTTTTAAATTTTTAAAAAAGCGTTATTTTTTTAATTTTCTAAGAGTAACAATATACGTATACAAAATTATATTTATTTTCCTGTGACTGTTTAAGTTTTATTAGTTTATTTTTTTTTCTTTCGAGATGCCTGAATATAGAGTATATATTATATATATATACGTTATTATATATATATATATATATATTATACTATAATATATAGTATATATAATATATTATATATATTATATATAATATAAAACTGTATATATATATACTATATATATATGTTATTATATATATTATATATATAATATATATATTATATTATATATATATATAAAACTGCCATTTTCATCTGCCTTTGATTATGATGTATCGATAATATCGATTTTGGATATATACTATTATATATATTTAGTTAACTGAAGATGACTATTTCTTTTGGGGATTATTGATATAAGAGATAATACTAAATTTAAGGGCGGATTTAATTTTAATATATTTATAAGTTTATATATATATTATACGTAAATCAATGGTCGCACAATGGTTTTGAGATTTAATAGAGTAGCAAGCTTGTTGCGAGATAAATGTCCAAAAGTATCCATTTTTGGGATTTATTGTTATTTGGGGTATAGACACCACGGGTGTCCCCGATGTCAGGAGTCCGGGTCTCTCGGCCTCTAGAACTACGGGGTATGACTAATTCCCCCCTCCGGGGAAGGGTCTCCAGAACCCCGCTCTTTGGGTCTTTGGGTGTCGCGGGGTTCCTCCGACATCTCGGGGTATGAACGTCCCTCCTCGTCCCATTCGGCTCGAGCCCTAAAAAGGGTTAGTACTACCATTTTAGGGGCTCGTTGACTCACTGTGGGGTAAAAGTATAATATTAGTTTATATAAATATATTATATATATTATAATATATATATATATATATAGTATATATATTATTTATATATCATTATTAATTATAGTAATTCTACAGACAAAGTTAAACATTTTAAACCTACAGCATAACTCATTCGATGTTTTGTTAAATGTTGCCAATCAAAATATAAAATATCAAAAGGCACTAGATTTTTAATTAAAAAAAAAAAAGTTGAAATGCAAATATTTGATGAAAAAAGAATAGACGCTTAAAAAAACTAGTAACTGAAAAAACCTTAATAAAGTGGATTCGTCTTTACGTATATTAATCATATTTAAAGTTAAATCAAAAGGACAGAGTTTTTTACCTGTAATCTAAAAATTTGATAATCACTTTACCTTAAATTTGTTCCAAAATTCATATGATAATGTTCGGAAAACCTACCTGGTTATTAATTTTAAATTTCACATTTTACTAAATATTATCTATTTTAACTTGACTCCTAAGCATTGATGTACTCTATCTTTTCAAACATTTATGGTTAACATTATCTGCCATTTATCTGTGTTGGTATGGGTATTTTGAAAATAGGGTCGATCGATAACATATATCGGATAAATC